>VDFB02177876.1:0-40059 GCA_007258455.2 Sequoia sempervirens | reverse complement strand
CCATAATCCATATTGTCTAAACCTGTTCCATAGATTAACAATCAACTCAATACAATATCTTAATTATATACTTATCAAATTAATATATAATCTAAAATAAATATCAAAGTATTTTTATAATGAGGAAAATGATATTAAAATTAAAATAAGATAAATTAAATTTTAAATTATTCTTAAGTGTGAATATAAAAAGACAACATCAATAGGGAACACATCTAGGTAGTAAAAGAATAAACTAGATTAAACAAAATAAAAGCTAAAATTAACTACTCCATCGATAGATCCCATTTATTATCAATTGATGGAACATAATTAGATTCGTCACTTTTATCTATTATTATTCATAAATTCAACATAAATAGCACACATTTATATTTGAAAGAAAACATTGCCACTCATGATTTTTATAATGTTCTTCATTTTTAGGAATAGTTAACCAATAATTTACAATATTGTGAATGATTTAATAATTTTCTATCTTTCTTCTCTTAAATATATTATATTGTAATGGTATATTATGGAGTAATATTTTTTTTTAGACTACAAGAATCGGTCGGGTATATGTCCCCCTATAAACTATAGTGTTCCTTTTTTCACATGACCGGTGATGCTGACGTGACATGCCCTCCGGTACCACGAGGACTATGGGGAGACTAGACCTCATGACCTCTAGCCTGCAATATGATGCTTTAGCCAATCGAACTAGGCCCACCACCCCATTATGAAGAAATAATTTAATTATACATTTTCTCTTATTATTATCTCATGTCATGTTGATTTAATTCTTTAGGAATATTTCATTACAACCATTTGCAACATATACAAATCACTTCTTATAAATTCTTCTTATTATTAGAATCTTCTATCAATCTATGTTTAATTTTTAATTACTTATTACAAAATGAGTCAAAAATTACTCCAACAAACAAATCATTAAAAAACTAATTACTATAAATATAAAATAATAATACCCTTTTATTGTCACATGTACACTAATTTTTTTTATATATTTTTATTTTATATAATTAATATTAATCATTAATACTACTTTTGTAGATTAAGTAGCTTTGCAATGATAAAATAAACTAATAAATTTTTTTTTGGTTGTTTAATTAGTTTTATGTCTTTATCTATTTCCACTTAAAATTAAAACTTATTTTAGTTATAAGATGGTAAATTTTAATTCAAGAGTATATTTATATTATAACTATTTTAGTTGAAATTTTTCACAAAATTACTTTCGATAAATACAATATTTATTAAAAAATAATTTTATTAAACATGTTATATTTAATAATTATAGCCTATCTAAAATAAGATCCAATGTTTATATCTATAGTAAAATTATTTTTGCTAAATTTAAATTATATTTTAAAAAATATTAAACATGTAAGTTAAAGAAAATGATAATTTATAATAAAATCGACAAGAAAAATAAAAAACCTAATTGCTGGTAAATATATTAATGTAGTAAGAATTACTTACTCTAATACACAATTTTTTTAATTTCTCTATGAATTAAGATGCAAAGTATTCTAAAGTTTATTTTGAGAAATAAATTCATGTCCAAATATATGATCTATTAATGATTTGTTATATTAATAATTTATTTTATTTTTGATATTTTTGGGTATCCTTCTCCTTGATCAAAGGTTAGAAACCATCGAGCCACTAAAAAAATATCTTCAGATATATTTTTATCAATTTCTTCTCATAACTTTATAGAAAAATAGTTCTCTCATGTCCAATATATGAAGATGAATTCATGATGGAATACAAAATTATCAAATAAATCATCAATTTTTTTTTTTAAATATCAATTTATATTTATTTATAAAAATAGTGTATATTAATTTTTTTTAAAAGAGTGTGGAATAATAGTCAAATTAAGAAAAACCTTAAATAGAAACATAAAAAAATGGTCAAACCATTATGCTAGTGAGAAGAACTAATAGGTCATGATTATCAAAATTTACTAACCATCTTGGGGCTCTAGGTTGGTAGGAATTGGCTCCCACTTTATGATGGTAACTTCAATTTTCTTTCTATTTAGATTGAGGACCATTTCTTACAAAAGAGATGACAATATTTAGTTGAGGTAACTGACCACTATCACACAACATAAAAGCCTCCTAACACAAGATTGAGATGTAATAAACTACATTTGTTTGTTGGGACCAACCATTCCCTCTACATTTAGAGAAACCATGGGATTCATATAAACCATTAAAATTGTGTTTAGATGTATTATTGTGATTGTGAACATTTTTATGCCCTTAAGGAGCGGAAGGATCTTAACTCTCAGTGAAGGTGGTACATAAGCAACAATAGAAGTAACATTTTCCTAATGCTCAATAAGAGTTTGTAAGTGATAAATTTATAGGGAAAATTTGTTATCTTACACCTCAATATATAATAAAATAAATAATATATGTAGAATACAACAACAAATGAGAATTCACAAAAATCTCTTGAAAATAAAATTGAGTTTATATCTTTTCAAATGCAAATCATAATGTTGGGATTAAGGTGTCCCACCCTTTCAGTCCTAGCATTAATTAATTTATTATTAGGTGCATATTAATTTATCCTAATGTATTAAACTTTCTAAGTTTCCATTCACTTTGTGGGTCCTATTTTCGAGATGGCATCCTACATGGTAGGTGATGACATATGGCAAGATCCCTACTTTTTAGGAATTTTCCACCACTTTAGGAGGTCCTATTTTATAGGAGGATGATGTCACACATTTCCATATTGGTGAAAAACTGTTTTGGCAATTTCATATATTGAATTGGGAGTCTTAGTTAGTTGTTACTATATCAAAATTGAAGAGGAATAAAGCATTTTTTTGGATTTATCTATTTTAGGTTCCTATGATATGGATAAGATATGGACTAGATATGGATAAGATTTTTTTCTTGTATATAGGTACCCAAGATGAGGATAAGGTTGTTTTGGCTTAATAGGTTGATTTTAAAGCTCATGATTTTTGATCTTTTGCAAATATTAAATTTTTAGAAGATTGAGGATGATTTTTTAGGCCTCTATCTTGGTTCTCTATAAATATGAGATTTTTCTTGATGTAGGAGCATCCATGGCTCAGTGCAATCCTGTGTCAACATGAAGGTGTCATTTTTCAATTTTTGCAATTTTGATGTGTTTCATGTTTAATAATTGAAATTCATATTTTTTTGTGAATTTGAATTTGATTTCAATTTGGGTCAAATTGGTGAAAGGAATCATGGAGAATATGTTTTAAAACTGAAAAAGCTATTTTTTTTTTAATGGTGTGGGTTTTTCGGGAGCCATTAAGACCATTTGTAACTCTTATTTTGAATTCTCACAGATCCCAAAAAATAGGAACCCAGGAGGTGGGTGCCTAGGTTGAGGAATTTTCTTTTTTTCTTTATTTGCGAAAGCATAAACACCATTTAAAGCTCATATTGCATTTTGTCCAAGTCTAGAAGATTAAAACACATATTTTATTTAGGCTTGAATATTAAATTGTATTTTGTTTGCCCTTCTTTGAGGTGTGGCATTGATTTTCTTGAGGTGCTTTGGAATGAAAGAAAAATGAAACTAAAATGCAATGAAATTACATTCCAGGAAATCATGAATAGATAAAATTGAATTTCTTTCATTTTTGGAGATTTTTTTATAGAGGAAAAATACAGGAAGAGTAGAAGGGTGTAGCATACCTTCAGATGGTGATTCCATTGATGGAGTAGTAGATTTGGGAGTGTTGATAGAGAAAAAAACAACACAAGTTGTTCATATTGAAGACACTGATTGTGAAGTGTTTTGAAGCTACAGGTGTTGGAGAGAAGATTCATTTTGGGCTTTGATTTGCTTCTGTAAATTAGATTGTATGTGATCGCTAGGGGTTTCTTATGGCTTGTTACAACATTTTTCCATGATTGGATTGTAATAGCTTGATTTCCCATCTATTAATTCAGAAATTTACCAGTTGCACATTCCAACCAGGGCTTGGAAATTATGTTTCAATTTCTTCGTGTTTTCTTGAATATTATTTGTGAGCTTTCTAAATTTCATTTGTAGCAAATTAATTTAATTTAAATAGCCCATACATTATTTCTTGAGGATTTGATTTAAGAAATTTTTTTATCATAGGGTTATGCTCTCAGATTTCCTCTAGAGAAGAACAAGATGTAAATAGATCCATGTTAAGGCTTAGAGCCTTGAAGTGTATTATAACAATGTTTTTTGTAGATTAATACATTGGTTTGATGCTTTGGAGTGTGGTGTTTTTTACCCGAAATGGTTTTCCTTATGCATATTGGTGTTTCTTCTCTACTATTTTTTATTATTTTATTCTTCTTATTTTATGTTCTTAAAGTGTTAATTTACATTTTGCTATGCTACCAAAATTTACTTAGATTTTCTAAGTAAATTATCTATTGGACTTGTTGTTGCACCAAAAGATCGACCTATCAATACCTGATACAAGCTTCGATCAAGAACCACAACGGGTGGTTAGACCATGTCACAAACCCAAGTGCTAGTGCTGCAAGGAAGACCAAGGGTCACACCTTGCAACAATCCCCCCTAGCACAAGTGTGGGGTTTGAACGTATGACCAACTCTAATACCAATTATTAGACTTGTCATTGCACCAAAATATTGACCTATCAATGCTCGATACAAGCTTCAGTTAAGAACCATAGGAGGTGGTTAGACCATGTCACAACCCAAGCACTAGTGCTGCAAGGAAGACCAAGGGTCACACCTTGCAACATTATCTTTCCTATAAGAGTTGATGTGATAGGAATTTAACTGTGTTTATTTCCACTTTAATGACATGTAGCATGTGCTTGTATCAAGTATTTAAAATTTGGTTTAAAAGAAACATAAGATATTGAAGGTGCATATTGGTTCTCAAAGGTTTTTTTGGGTTCATCTTTCCCTTTCAAATATCCACTTTGAAATTGTGTCAAATTTGGTTAAGTTTAACCATAATTCATGACTAATCACTAAGAATAATTATATGTCAAGAAAATAGTTCAAAATTTGAAAATTCCTAAAGACTTAATGTGTCCAAATCCAAGCATATTGATCCCTTAGGAAAAATTAAAATAGTTGCTTAAGTATTTCTAAATAGCCAAAAAAAAGAATAATAAGGATTAAAAATATCCAAATAGATCAATAAGATAATGGGGAGACCATAATAATGAAGACATTGATAAAATGATCTAGCTTAGGTTCTAAAATTGATGCAAGAGCATCTGGGTCCACATGCAATCCTGTATCAACTAAAAAATATTCCTTTCATTTTTGTTGTTTTTGTTTTTTGGCAGTGTTGGTTTTGGCTAGTTGCTTAAAGAAGATTTTTATAAATAATTTGGGAAAACTAATGATATCACCAATTTGGCGAAGAATGGATAAAATTTGGTTGTTATAACTTTGTGAGTTTTTGATCTTTTACTAGTTATAAACTTTTGGTTTTTTGCTAAACCTACCTTATGTGGATGTTTGCTACTAAACCAACAAAATTTAATAGGTTATAATGTATTTGACTAGTTCCAAAGTATTTTCCCACATGACCAGTATTAGAAGGTTTGTCCATATTTATGGAAATATCTTAGTAAAGTGAACCAAATTCTTTTATATCAGCCCAAATGCTTTTAGTTGATTCCAATGGCTTTCTCCTCACAAAAATGTATTGATGAGTTCTTCCTCATTTGCAAGAACCTCAAAGTCATCTCGATTTTTGGAATTCATAACCATTTGAAGCTTATGGATTTCAAATGGCCATCAAGATATGCAAATAGAATCAAGTGTATAGAACAAGGTTTGAGGGATTAATCATCTATTTCAGATGAATAGTTTTACCAATGACATTAGGATGATGTAAGCTAACTTTAGCAAGATGATGATGTTACCATGTATGATTGTAAATTTTTTTGGCCTACTAAAATGATGTAAAGTTTCCAGTTTGAACTAGGTGATTATAATTTTTTTACTTCTATCTACATCTATGGTCTTTTACCTCATTTATACATTTGTAGACTTTCAACCTACTATTTCACTTTGAAATTTATAAAATTATTTGATTGTTGTAACTAACAAGATTGGATCTAATTTGAATTATTAGCCACCATCAAATAAAATGAGGATCAACACATGTATTTTGTGATCTTACATGAATTTATATAAAGGTGTAGAGATTAAGAAATTATCTAATTGTACTCCTATGATAGAATTTTTTTCCAAACATGGGGTTTTAAATTTAATTATTTTGTAAACATTATTTTTACTATTAAATAAATTATTTGGTTGTGTGATTGGGAAATTTGATAAGATCCCCTAATCTCGAGTGCATCAAGTGTTATTAGAGTGAGTTATGATTATGTCAAGAGAATAAATCCTAAAGGATTTTTTTGGGATAAGTAAGAGAAAGAGAAGACTTAAAACTATAGAGGGTTTCTGGAGGTATGGTACATAGAGGATGTGGATGAAGAGGAGCAACAACACCATGAGTTGGTGATATGGAAATAATAGAAATGCTAAGGGAAACTATGGAAATGTTAGAAGCAATAGAGTTAGCATAGAGAAAAGGAGTGCACATTGAAGATGTTATTGAGGACAAAGAAGAAGTGATATAAGGAGGAGTTGATGAAAATGAAGAAGTAGACCAAAGAGACAAAATTTTAATGAGGGAAATATCCAAAATAAGAAGCAAAATAATAATAGACCCTCTCAGCTATAATGGTAGCCTAAACCCTAAAGAAATTGTTGATTGGATCTCAAAAATGGAGAAGTACTTTGACTTTGAAAGAATTGAAGATAATAAGGTTGAAGGGACATGCATCCTTAGTGTGGGAACAATTGCAGACAAAGTGAAAAAGAAGAGGTAAACATAATATTAGTTCATGGGATCAAATTGTAACTGAATTGAAATCCAAATTCTTGCCAATATACTATCATCTAAGTCTATTTAGGAAGTTACAAAACTTGAAGCAAAAATATCTAGTTTCAAGGAATACACATAAGAGTTTTACAAATTGAGCATTAGGGTAGGACATGTTGATGATATTGAGAAAGCATTAAGGTATGTGAATGGTCTATGTTTTTCAATTCAAAACAAAATGATTATGGTTAGATTGAAAAATATGGAAGAATCCTACCAATATGCCTTGAAGAACCAAGAGAATTTGACTGGGAAATAACATAGTAACTTCAAATGTAGAGGGAAATTATCACATGGAAGAGAGAAATATAGTGGTGGAAGAGGATACCAAGGAAAGGAAAAAGAAACTGGCACATCCCAGTCAAGTTCTTACACCCGGGAAGCTAGAGGAAGAGGAGGTTATCTTAGAGGTAGAGGTGATTACTCAAGAGATAGAGATGAATTTGAACAAGAAAAGGAATAGGATTTAGTGGTACCCATTACTAATGTGGTGAAACTTGGTATATGAAATTTGAATGCCATCAAATACAACCCAATAGTAGTAAAGGAAAGGAGGCCAAAATTCATGTGGCCCAAGAAGATGCTTGACCCAGAAGTTTTGGGTGTTGGAGATATCTATTTTTACCTCAAAACTCACAAATGCAAAATTAACAAAGTTCTATATGAAGAGCACAAAATATTTATTGAGATGGGGGGGGTGAATCAGTAAATCTATACAAAATTTTACTTTCTTAAATTTTCATCAAACTTAAACTTTTATCAACATCAACTTCTAATATGAATCAATGCAAGCAAGTTGACACCACTTTATTGAATTGATTAGATGATTTTACAAATGGAAGTAGGCACCAACCTACTTGATTTACAAATGACATGATTTTGTAGCCTACAACCTACAAGGAACACCCAATCCTTTACAATTTTAGTAGGCGCCAACCTACAAGGAGAAATAACCCCTAATGCAAGGCACCAAACCTTGACTTGATGGATGAAGTAAATGTCTTCAATCAGATCTACACTCTCCCAATCCTCTGATCTGCTTTTGTGATGAAAAATCTCACTCAGCCCACACAAGAAGATTGGTTTCTAATATAGACCAATCTCAACTTCACAACCACACCTTCAAAACAAAGAATGAATTGCCAATATATACTTTGATCAAAGATTGTTCCTCTTGATGAAAGATCATAACTTTGTATTTTCAATATTCACTCATACACCTTCATTAAACCGATTTTCTACCTTAATGATCTTTTTTTTTTTTTGGCTTTGTTACTCCCTTAATAGATAAATCAATATACTCTTTAGATTGTGTTCTTTCAACACATGAGCATACTTAATGAAAGTCAAAAAGAAGAAACACGTTTGTTTGCAAGGTTATGCCACCTTCTTGAAGAAATGCGTCTTTCAAAAGTCTATTGAGGAGGCACAAAAGAGATAGGAGACTCACTTTAGCAACTTTTGGAGATTATGTCTCTTTGAGTGAATCTTTTTAAACAATGACATTCTTGTAGAGAGAACACACCCATTCAGAAAGCAACATGACTTCTCTTTTATTTAATCATTCCTTTCTAACAAAGAGATGTCCTTCAACAGTTTGTTAAATCGTTCCTTTTTATTAGCATCTAAATCGTTTCCTTTCTAACAAAGAGACATCCTTTAGTAGTTTGTTAAATTGTGCCTTTGCATTAGCATCTAAATCGTGTCTTTTAATAAACACGTCTGAAGATAATATGCATTATTTCTAATAGTTGATTATTTTCCTTAAAGATGCATAAATTAAATGATAAAGAAATTTTGAAGCCATTTGTCTATATCGCCAGCATGTTAATCAGATAATTGCTTCCGCCTCTTAGAAATTTACTCAAACTTGGTTGGAATAAAGATGTAGTAAAAAAAAACTTCTTTCAAACATATTAGCTACATCAACCTTTTTCTTCCTTTTCTTGTAAACTTCAAAATCTATAGCTAAAG
Source organism: Sequoia sempervirens (assembly GCA_007258455.2). Taxonomy (NCBI): domain Eukaryota; kingdom Viridiplantae; phylum Streptophyta; class Pinopsida; order Cupressales; family Cupressaceae; genus Sequoia; species Sequoia sempervirens. The sequence goes on along the minus strand of VDFB02177876.1, from coordinate 31,155 downwards.
TCTTCTTTGATCAAAAACAATAATGGTCTGATGATTTAAAGTCTTCTTGATCAAAAAGAAAAATTCATCAAACTTATATATCTTTAATGATCTGATTAGGCTCTTTTTCTTGACATCAATGACAAATATTCTAACAATATCCCCCTTTGTCATTGATGGCAACCTCTTCAATGGAAACTTTGATCCTCTTCTTATTGCCCCCCCTGCATCCAATTTCTTCCCCTTTGACATCAATGACAAGGGGTCTTCTAACAATGCTTTATTTTTGTTCCATGAAGCTACAAGATATTATGCATAGCTCCCCCTGAATGTATGCTTCCACCAATCAATTTGATGGATGTGGAACAACTCTCAATTTGTCCCTTAGATACACAAATGTATCCCTTGGTAATGGTTTGGTGAATATATCATCAATTTTCTCTTTTGTAGCAATATATTCCAAACCCACTTGTTCTTCTACTACTTGCTCTCTTAAAAAGTGATACTTAATATGAATGTGCTTGGTCCTTGAGTGCATCACTAGATTCTTGGAGATGTTGATTGCACTAGTGTTGTCACAATAGATAGTGCAAGGATGATTGTATTCCACCTTGATGTCTCTTAAAGTTTTCCTCATCCACAAAAGTTGAGTACAACATGTTGCTGCTATATATTTATCTTTTGTTGTAGATAGAGAGACTGATTTTTTCTTTTTGCTCATCCAAGATACTAAGTTCCCTCCAAGAAAGAAGGCTCCTCCACTTGTACTTTTCCTATCATCCACATTGCCTACCCAATCAACATCTGTGAATGCTTCAAGAGTGAAATAATTGTTGCTAGGGTACCATAGACCATACTCCATAGTGCCTTTCAAATACTTGAATATATGTTTTACTGCATGAACATGTGTTTCTTTTGTTGTTGCTTTTTATCTTTCCACCACTCCAAAAACTTGCATTATGTTTGGTCTTGTAGCAGTTAGATACAACAAACTCCCAATCATTGATCTATAAAGTGTTTGATTCACTTCTTGGGATTCATCATCTTTGATTAACTTGCAACTTGTAACCATGGGAGTGCTCACAAGATTGCAATCTTCCACCCTAAAATTATTTAACATCTCCTTCACATATTTAGTTTGGGAGATGAAAATTCCTTTGCTAGACTGTGAAATTTGTAGCCCAAGGAAGAGAAATAATTCTCTGAACATTGAAATTTCAAACTCCTTTTGCATACATGAGGAAAAATGTTTGCACATTTTGTCCTTATCTCCACCAAAAATGATGTCATCTACATACACCACCACAATCAATACATTTCCATCCTCTTCTTTGATGTATATATTGTTGTCTACATCTCCTCTTTTGAATCCTTGCTCTTTGAGATATTTGTCAAGTCTAGAATACCAAGATCTTGGGGCTTGTTTGAGCCCATAGAGAGCTATCTTCAATTTGCACACATAATCCTTGTTTTCTGATAAAAGAAAAGCTTTAGGTTGTTCTATATAAACCTCCTCTTCTAGATCTCCATTGAGAAATGAAAATTTGACATCCATTTGATATACTTTGAATTTCTTGTGACTTGCATAGGCTAGAAACATTCTCATTTCTTCAATCCTTGCAACTGGTGCAAATGTTTCTTCAAAGTCCACTCCTTCAACTTGAGCATAGCCTTTGCACACTAATCTTGCTTTGCTCCTAGTGACTTGACCATCTTCTTTTAGCTTGTTCCTAAAAACCCATTTTGTGCCAATTACATTTTTATCTTTTGGTCTTGGGACAAGTTCCCAAGTTTCATTTTTCTCTATTTGATCCAATTCTTCTTTCATTGCACCAATCTAACATTTTTATTTGCTTGCTTCTTCAAATGTTTTGGGCTCAACTTGAGATAGAAAAGCTAAATGATAGTCTTCATTATAATTTACCATATTCCTTGTAGATATACATCTATCTCAAAGGATCAACTCTTCAGGATGGTTCTTTTGTACAAACTTGGAAGATGTCTTTGGTGTCTTCATGGGAGTATTTTTTGGAGATTCTTCTTCTTTTGTCTCTTCCTCCTTTTCTTCCTCTTTGGAGTTCTCATCTTCTTTGTATTCATCACTCATGGTTTGAGCATAATGATAGCTTTGTCCAACTTCTTTGAATTGCTTTCCTTCATCAACTCTTACATTGGCACTTTCAACAATTTTGTGAGTTATTTTATTATAGCATTTGTATGCCTTAATCTTTGATGAGTATCCAAGAAAGATTCCCTCATTTTCTCTTGTGTCAAATTTGCTGAAATCTTCTTCATCCCTTCTAATGTAGCAAGTGCTTCCAAAAATCTTGAAATATTTGATAGTTGTTGGTCTACCTTTCCAAAGTTCATAGGGAGTCTTATCATTGTTCACTCTTATTTGTGAATGATTCAAGATGTAAATTGTTGTATGAATTGCTTCCTTCCAAAAGGAATATGCTATCTTTGACTCATTTAACATTGCTCTTTCCATTTCTTAAACTATTCTATTCTTTCTTTCTACAACCCCATTTTGTTGAGGGGTTCTTGCTATATAAAATTGCCTCTTAATTCCATGCTTTATGCAAAAAAATTCAAATTCATTTGATGTGAATTTTCCTCCTCAATCTGATCTAAGGCATTTTATCTTTGTGTTTGCTTCATTTTCAACCAACTCTTTGAAAGCTTTGAATTTCTCAAAGGATTTAGATTTTTCCTTCAATAATGTAACCCGAGTCATTCTTGAGAAGTCATCAATCAACAACATAAAATATCTTTCTACATTTATACTCTTGGTTTTGGTTGGCCCACAAAGATCTATATGTATGAGTTCCAATGGCTTTGATGAAGAGTACTCCTTAGGCTTGAAACTTGACCTTGTTTGTTTTCCAAGCTAACACTCTTTACAAATGATATTAGAAGGTTTTGTTATTCTTGGCTTATCTCTCACAACATTTGATTTACTAACTTTGACAATATTATCAAAGTTGAGGTGGCCTAGCCTTTTGGTCCACAACCAACTTTCATCCTCTTGTACTAAGTTGCAACTTTCACAACTTATCTCCTTTAAAACATACAAATTGTGTTTTCTTTCAGCTTCTACAATTAGTTTTCCATCTTTCTTGATTTCACATGTTTTAGAATAAAATGTGATACTATTCCCTTGATCACAAAGTTGGCTAACACTTAGTAGATTTTATTTTAGGCCCTTAACATACAATACATTTTCTATTTTTGTTCTTCCATTATCTAGACTAAGTATTCCATTTCCTTTTATCTATTTTCTTGTATTATAACCAAATCTTATCGTTCCTTCATCAGTTGGTTCAAGGGAGATGAATTTGCTCTTGTCACTTGTCATGTGCTTTGAGCATCCACTGTCAATGTACCATCTATCCTTCTTACTTTCAACATGTAAGGTTGTTTGAATGAATATGGATTTCTCCTTTCTCCACACTTTGATAGGCATTTCTTTCCTTTTAATGGACTTATCTTCTTTCTTGTTTTGCTTTGGAGAATCATTAAAAACTATCCTACAAGCTTGTTCGTTGTGCCCAAAATTATTACAATTGTAGCATATACTATTAAAGTTCATTAAGGGTGTGAAAGGATTATAATCTTTCCTAATGTAGCTAGGAATATTCTTTGCTTTATTCTTACAATTTAAGGCCTTGTGCCAAACTTGTTACATAGAAAACAATAGCCATTGAATGCATAGAAGTTCCTAGTATTTAATCTTCTTTTAGGATTAGCACTTATCCAATCTCCTTCAGCTTGCTTTGAGAAGGTCTTGGTTTCTTCTTTGGAGTTAGCAACCTTCTTGGAGTGTCCTTCAAAACTACCCCTTGTTTTGTTTTGAAAGAATTTTTGAGCCTTCATGAGCTCAATCAACTTGCTAGAGTCTTCATCAAACCTTGTGTGTTGTTCCTTTTCCTTCCCCAATTCTAGCTTTGGAATTGCTATTTCTTGCTCTAGCTTGTCACATTTCATCTCTTTTGAATTGAATTTGATCTCCATTTCTCCTTCATTTCATCAGCTTCCATGATTAGAGCTCTCAACTCTTCAATAGTTTTGCTTGAATTCTCCAAATCTTTTTTCATTTATTTGATCTTCATTTTTCTTGTATGCATAGTGCAATTCTCCCTCAAGATCCACTTCCTCTTCTTCATTACAATCTTGATCAATCTCCTATTCTTCATCATATTCTTGATCAACATTTTTTTCTTCACATTCAACCATAAATAATATTTCTTCTTCACCATGGCTTGAGAAATCTTCACTTTGTTCTTCGGAGGTGCTACTATCTTTCTTTGAATAGAAACTTTTCTTGTGTTTTTGAGATTTCTTCTTTGAGTTGTTTTTGAAATTATTCTTTCCCTTTTTCTTGTTGTTGATCTCTTTTTCTTCTTCACTAGAGCTGCTATTATCTTGAGGACATTTTGAGGCATAATGCCCAACCTTTCTACAATTGAAGTACTTAAAGGGGAATTTTCCTTTTCCTTTCTTAAGTTTTCTCATGAAGTAAGCTTCTGCTTCATCACTTGATTTTTCACTTTTAACTTCATGCAACTTGTTCTTGCCCTTTTTGGATGCTTTGAATGAGACTTCCTTTTGTGGCGATCTTCCTTCAATCCTTATCTCATAGTCAGCAAGGATCCCATGTAATTCATCTTTTGATAACTAATCCAAGTTTTTTAATTCTTCCAATGTTGCAACCTTGGCCTCAAATTGTGTAGAAAGAGATCTTAGAATCTTATAAACAATAAAAGCATCATCAATTTCTTCATCAAGTCCTCTCATGATGTTCACTGTTTCATCAACACGAAGAAAGTATGAAGCAATATCTTCATCATCATTCATCTTGAGAGTTTCCAACTTCCTTCGATGATTTTGCAACTTTTCCTTCTTTACTTTTGCATCTCCTTCATAGATGTTTTGAAGCTTGACCCATATCTTTTTTTTTTATTTGAAACACATGACTTTTGTGAATTTGAAATCTGTTAGGCAGCAAAGAAGAGCATGCTTGGCTTTGGCATTGTTCTCACTTCTCTTTTTCCTGGCTTGATCTGTTAGAGGGGTTGTTGGAGGTGTATACCCATCAACAACATATTTCCACACATCAAATCCAAGTGCATTCAAATATTCTTCCATCTTGATACTCCAAAATGCATAATTAGTCCCATCAAAGATGGGTGCTTTCACTATATTGTTGTGATCTGCCATGTGTGCTCTTAAGGATCTCCTTCAAGCAATTAGGCTTTCAAGAAGGACCTTGCTCTGATACCAATTGAAGAGAAAAAAAAATTTACTGAGAGGGGGGGGTTGAATCGGTAAATCTATACAAACTTTTACCTTCTTAACTTTTCAACAGACTTAAACTTTTATCAACATCAACTTTTGATATGAATCAATGAAAGCAAGTTGACACCACTTTATTGAATTGATTGGATGATTTTACAAATGGAAGTACGCACCAACCTACTTGATTTACAAATGAGATGATTTTGTAGGCTACAACCTACAAGGAACACCCAATCCTTTACAATTTTAGTAGGCACCAACCTACAAGGAGAAATAACCCCTAATGCAAGGCACCAAACCTTGACTTGATGGATGAAGTAAATGTCTTCAATTAGATCTGCACTCTCCCAATTCTCCAATCTGTTTTTGTGATGAAAAATCTTTCACTCAGCTCACACAAGAATATGGGTTTCTAATATAGACCACTTTGAACTTCACAACCACACCTTCAAAACAAAGAATGAATTGCCAATAGATACTTTGATCAAAGATTGTGCCTCTTGATGAAAGATCATAACTTTGTCTTTTCAATATTCACGCATACACCTTCATTAAACCAATTTTTTTCCTTAATGATATTTTATTTTGTTTTGGCTTTGTTACGCCCTTAATAGATAGATCAACATACTCTTCAAATTGTGTTCTTTCAACACATGAGCATACTTAATGAAAGTCAAAAAGAAGAAACACATCTGTTTGCAAGGTTACGCCCCCTTCTTGAAGAAATGCATCTTTCAGAAGTCTGTTGAGGAGGCATGAACAAGACAAGAGACACACTTTAGCAACTTTTGGAGATTATGTCTCTTTGAGTGACTCTTTTTAAACAATGACATTCTTTTAGAGAGAATGTACCCATTTAGAAAGAAACATGACTTCTCTTTTATTTAATCATTCCTTTCTAACAAAGAGACGTCCTTCAACATTTTGTTAAATTGTGCCTTTGTATTAGCATCTAAATCATTTCCTTTCTAACAAAGAGATGTCCTTTAGTAGTTTGTTAAATCGTGCCTTTCCATTAGCATCTAAATCGTGTCTTTTAATAAACATGTCTGAAGATAATAAGTATTATTTCTAATAGCTGATTATTTTCCCAAAGACGCAAAAATTAAATGATAAAGAAATTTTGAAGCCATTTGTCCATATTGCCAGCATGTTAATCAGATAATTGCTTCCGCCTCTTAGAAATTTACTCGAACTTGGTTGGAATAAAGACGTCTTAAAAAAAACTTCTATCAAACGTATTAGCTACATCAACCTTTTTCTTCCTTTTCTTGAAAACTTCAAAATTTGTAGCTAAAGTCTTCTGATAAAAAACAATAATGGTCTGATTATTTAAAGTCTTCTTGATCAAAAACAAATTTCATCAAACTTATATATCTTTAATGATCTGATTAGCCTCTTTGTCTTGGCATCAATGACAAATCTTCTAACACTATATGTTTCAAGGCTCACAAAGAACCTTTCTTGTGTAATTAAATTAATTGAGCACAAATTAAAAGTTGATTTTTATTGTCATAATGGTGAGAAACTTTATCTCATTAGAGATAAATATAAAAATGTGAAGTTGTTTCTCATTTTGCATGGGTCCCAACTTGTGGCTAAGGGCTATGCATATAATGAAGGTATTGACTATGATGAAATTTTTTCTCCTACAACAAAGATCAAGACTATTTAAACGGTCTTGGTAATATTAGCACAATTTGGTTGGAAAGTTCATAAAATAGATTTCAAGAGTGACTTTCTTAATGGATATCTCAAGGAATAATTCTACATGAATCAACTTCAGGGATATGCTGCACTTGGCCAATTGCACAAAGTTTGCATACTTGTAAAATCCCTCTATGGTCTTAAATAGGCTCATCGATCTTGGTACATGAATATCAATGAGCATCTCCTTAGTTACGGATTCATAAAGAATCCTTATGATCCATATCTCTACCTCAAAGAGAAAGAGGGGATATTATAATTTTGATTGTATATATCAATGATCCAGCCATCATAGGGAGTTATCCACAAACAATTGATACAAAAAAGAATGATCTCAAAAGATCATTCGACATGACAAATATCAAGTTCCTACATTATTGTCTTTGACTTAAGTATGACACTAGAAGAATCAAATATATATCTCTTAGATGAAATATCCCAAGAAATTTCTTGAGAAATTTAAAATGGAAGATTGCAACTATGTTGACACCTATGGAGAAAAGTTTACAAATTTATTGTCATGATCCATCACCTTAGGTGAATACTATTCTTTATCATCAATTGATTGAGATTCTCACCTAACTAACTTATACCAAGCCAAATATCAACTATGTTGTCAACTATCTTTCTAGGTTTATAAATTGGGAACCTAAGGTTGTTCATTGGATGGCAACAAAGTATGTTTTGAGATACATCAATGTTACAATGGCATATGAATTGGAATACAAGCATAATGAAATTTTTTCTTTATGTAGATACAGGGATGCAAACTATGTAGGTTTAATGGATGACAAGAAGTCTACTTTAGACTTCCTTTTATTTCTAGGATCTAGTTTGATATCTTTGGGGAGTAAAAATAAAACCATCATGGCTTGATCTTCCACAAAGTTAGAATATCACACACAAACAGATTTGTTTGTGATGTGATATGGTTATGTCATATTTTTATAGGTATGAGTGTTCTTGAGACAAGTCCTACCACTTTATTTTGTGACAATTAGAGTATGGTACAACTTGTTTGCAATCTATTTTTCATGACCATACTAAGCATATTGAGGTTCATTGTCACTATATTTGTGAGCATGTTCAATAGTAGAATATCCATCTCTATTTTTTTTTTTACTCTAGAGCAACATGTTGAAATATTTACCAAATATATTGGAGTTGTAGAGTTAAAGGATTTTCAAAATTTCTTTCTTTGTTCTCTTGGGCATATGATGTAATAGGAGTGTTGTGCAGTTTTGCACACACGCCCCACTTGGAGTAGGGACCCTCTTTTCACAATGTCTTTGACCTTTGGTTCTATTGAATTTGTCTTTTCGAGGTCTTGAGATGTTGGTCTTGCTGACTTTGGCCTTGCCTTGAGGTTTGAATCAGTTAAAATTGGTTTTTAATGAAAATCCGGGTTTTGACCTGGGTCCGGGATTTTCCAGCTCAGGCGGATTTTCCGGGTCCTGGTTCATTGTCTGGTTACTGTTGAATTATCCGAAATCTGGGTTTCTGTTTGAATCCGGGATTTTTTGGCTAGGGCGGATTTTCCTGAACTTTGTTAAAATCCTGATTTTTACCATATCCGCGGAATTCGTGCTCATCCGGATTTTCCGTTTGGCTTGGTTTTTCCTGAAATTCTGTTCTGAGCTCAGGTTTCCAGATTTCCTTGGCATGTCTTGTCGCTCATTAATGCTCGAAGTACGTCTGCTCAGGTGTGGGGGCAGATGGATTTAAGGCCTTTTGGGAATCATTTTGATTTCATTATTCACTTGCTATTTGCTTTGGCATTTGAGATTCTTCATTTGAGGTTTTGATTGATTGAATCTAAGCTGCTTGTGTGTGAGTTGCTTGAGCGCTGGTGTCGAGTTTCGTTGCTAGGGCACACTGTTTCGTAGCCATTTCCTCGAGTTCGAGCTTCATCCAGATCGGTCCATGGTAAGTCATCTCTAGCCCTTCCTTTTGTTTACACTTTGATTCAACCTTCGAGTCGATTGATAGTCATTCTAGGTCGGCCTTTGCTTGTTTTATCATTTTGTATTTATCGAGCTAGGGTTCGACTTACCTCTTCACCAGATTTTGTAACCTGCATTATGCATACTTTCATTTTCCAATTAAATGTTAGATACATCGGTGTGGATGGGCGTTCTGAGTAGGATTTTTCCTTCTAGGCGCGTAATTTGCTGTATTTAGTGGAGGTTAGGGTTTCGGTGCATTTTCCTGAATTTGCTAAGTTTGATGGATTTACTACAATTTGCATATCTTGTGCCCAGCTCAAACCTGCTCATACCTTGAGAAATCCTGGTGCACTTTAGATTGATCGTTTCAAGGATAGTGTTTGAAATTTCAAGCTTACCTTGGTTTTCATGGCAGAGGTCTGGTTATTGGATTTAGGGCATCATTGTTTTGGCTTGAGGATGAGTCATTTGGAATTTTGTTTGAAATTAAAATTCATGTGCATTCCATTGGAATCCAAATAGCGAGGTTTTGCATAATCATTCGGTCGATGGTTCGCGCATTAACATTCGTCAAGTTTCCGAGGTGTCCGCGGAATTTCTACGCGGTCGGATTTTCCCAGTTTCTGTCAAGTCTGCGGAGTATAATGAATTCCCGAGTTTCAAGCTGTTCACGAAAATTTGGCCTATCCGGATTTTTCTGGATTCCTACTTGGTTTCATTTCTTTTTCAATTTTCAAGGTTAGGGGTAATGGAGTAAATGCTAAATGATGATTTCCTACTGCTAATGGATGAATTTCATGATAATCACATAAATTTTTGTCCATACTAACAATTTATTTGGCGAGTGATGTCTTGGCAGCGATAGTCCATCTGGGTTGGATTTCTCCAAATTTTGCCCTGACCGGATTTTCCCGGTTTACCTCATTTTCTCGGATTGCTTGATTTTTCTGGATTTTCAAAGATTGATGATTAATGATGGATCTTAATTGATTTATGTGGTTTTATGCTAATCCTTTGATTGAAATACGGATGATAGTTGAGTATTCATGAGGCTCTTTTGTGAATGCAGGCTAAGTCAAGCAAGGCTATTGTAGGAAAGTCTAAGGGTGATACTGAAGGGTCCTTAGTTATAGAGGCAGAAAGATTGAGATTGGATACAAAGATCCAGGTGCCTGACAGTAAGATATCTTTTGTATGGTATGAGGTCTCTGACACTAATGTAGGAGCATGGAGGTATGAGGAATTTAAGGCAAGAACAACTCAGAAAGATCTATCAGTCTTGAGAAGGGGGATGATGAAGTCCGGATTGGTCCATGTGGCAGGATTCCCTCCTGCAATCCAGTGCTACGAGTTGATACTAGAATGTGCACAACAATATGAATTTGACACACATAGGGTCATTAGCACCGAGGGAAGAGTCTTGGAAAACTTCAATCTAGTTTCCATCGCCCAAGCATTCGATATGCTAGACTTGCAATGTGTGTGTGCCCTGGATATGGATTTGGCCAGAACCTGCTTTGAGAATGAGCCCACCAAAGCCCAGCAAATGATCAATTCCTGGTTGGAGAAACCAAAATCTCACTTTTCCAAACTGCCCAAGCAATTACATAGGGTCAAATTCAGATCAGACATATATGATGTGATCACACTATTGAGCAGAGTGGCCGGTTTAAAGAGTGCTGGAGTGTTGGAAAATTGGATGGTCCACGTGATCAACAAAATTGAACAAGGTATTAACTACCATTGGGCAGGACTCATCAGTGCAGTGATTGATAGACAGATGAGGGATGTCCTAGAAACAAAGAAGTTTACCATGTCTTCCTATGTGATGTATGTGTTGGCTAGATTCTACCCATACAGGGGTTTGAATCCAAAGGGGACATTTGGACAAGATATAGTCTATGACATATACCCGGAATTGCACCTAGGACATCAAGATTTTAGAAGAGAAAATGATGCATTTACAATGCATATCACTAGGATGCTTCAAAATGTAGAACATGTGAGATTGTTTGATGGAGCAAAGGAGCTGATAAAGAAATATGGAGCTTGGTTCATACAGTTTCCCACCTTATCCTACATCAGAATTGACGGATGTCAGACTGCTCCATACAGGTTGCCTAGATATCCTACTGATCACATTGTGCTATTGGAGGTTATAAGACAGATATGTGACTTTGATGCTATTGTTAAAAAGGAAAAGCATAAGATAGGGTTTGGAGGTGATTTCCCTTTGAAGATTGGTATAGCTGAGGTATGCCCTTCCATCTAATTGGCGCATGCAGCAGGGGAAGAATTGGCTGCTTATGGTTTCTCTTTTCACTCTAAAAGAACAAACTTTGATATCACCAGAGAAGCATAGAAGAGGGCTACCAAAGAATGCCATCACAAGGATGACCTAGAGGATTACTGGGCAAATATCAAAGATGACTTTGAGGCGAGGAAGAAAAGGTACTCTAGGCTTCCCGTTGATGTGATTAGGCTATACAATGTTAAGTTGATCCCTTACCAGTTAGAGGATGACGAGAATCTGGTGCAAGATCATGCATATGAGTCTGTCAAGGATAGATCAATTAGAGAAATAAACTGGGCTGAAGATGAGGTAACTGAGTTGGAAGACCTAATGGCCCCTGTTATGAAATTTACTACATCATGGTTGAAGCATAAAGTTTGGGAGTTGGAAAGTGAGAAGGTACCCTATACCTTCAATTTAATGGGAAATCTGAATCCTCTGTCAACCTCAGAAGAATCTGGGGAAGATGATCCCACAGGGAAAACTAAAGTGAGCTCACCCTTCAAAATTAAAGTCAGAGGCCCAAAGGAAAGTGAGCCAAAGCAGAAAAGGAAACCAAAGGGAAAGAAAAGAAGCAGAACCTTGAGAATTGGTAAGTCTGCAGAGGAGGAGGAACTTGAAAAGGCAGAAAAAGAAGATATTCCTCTAGAGCCGAAAAGGGCTAGGACAACTAGAGCTTCAAAGAGGAAAGATCAAGGGACTTCCAAGGATGAGACAAACCCTCCAGTTGTTGAAGTGGAGAGTTTAGGAGAAAAAACTAAGGTTTATTCAAGGAAGTCAAGGACACCATCTCCTAAGGAGACCCTACAAAAAGCAGGACCTCTTCCAATGGCATCCACTATGGATCAACCAAAGGCTACTTCCCCTTCACCAAGTGTACCTAAGCAGGCGACCCTTGAAGAACATGCGACTAGTGGAGAGGCTGAACCATTCAAGGAAGGAGAACTCTTTAGTGTGGCAGCCGAGCTTGAAGTTGAAGATGTAGAAAGGCACCCTTCTCCACTAGTGCAATATGAGGATTCTCCGGCGAGCAGTAAAGGTAACAAATCGCCTGAGAAGGAGAATGTCCCTGTTAGAACCCCATCACCTTCGCAAGAAGAAGAGCCTGAATTGGGTAACCAAGGTGATTAGTCCCCTGAGAAAGGAAAAGATGAAACAATAAAACAACACGAAGAGGCCAAAACAGAAGAAATCTGGGTGGATCCTGCTGTCCCAGATTGGTTGGAAAAGGAGATTACGAGGAAAAAACAAGTCATTGTTGAGGACACCCCTCTCAATTGGGATGAGATGTTGGCCAAGATTGGTAAAGGTAAGAAGAAGAAGGTGGCCAGGGTAGTTTCAAAGATTGAAAGAGATGAAGTAAATAACAGGGTTATCCATATTGCCACCCCTGCTACTGATAAGAGCAAAGATGAAGTCACTGGAAAAGATTATAATGTACAGACCATTAATCTTGGACCCGCTTCTGTAGAGCAGGATATTGAAGAGTATGAAGGGTCCAGTGCAGTAATAATTGGAAGATTAAGGAAGGAGACACAGTCTAAACATGAGCTTAAAAGGGAGAATGAGAGGCTTAAGAAGTGCCTAGAAGACTTGATGAAGCCTTTGCAATCTCTTCACCCATCTTCCTCTGCCACTCCTAGTTTCTTGCCCAAGGAAACTATTTCTGAAATTGAAAGGATGAAAGCTTCTACCCAGACTGCAATGGATTGGTTGAAAGATGTACAAGTGAAAGGAGATGATGTAATAAAGGAAATCCTTTCAATCAGAAAGGATGCAGTAAGAGCCAAGGACTTGTTAGAGCATGTTCTATCTCAAGACAAGGAGGATAACGATCTTCTATTGCATAAATCTAAAGTGATTATGGAGTATGGTAAAGATCAGTTGGCTGTGGATGGAATCCTCCCTTCATCTAGACTTAATGAGCCTTGGGAATGGTTCGAAGATTTGCAAATTTGACAGAAGGCCATCAGGAAGATCCATAAACAAAAGAAGCAGATAGATGGTGATCTGACTAGGGTTTATGATGGATGTATTGCATTCTTTGAGATAATGACTGGCCGGAGGAAGATTGCTCCTAAGTATCTGAGCCTAGAACAATTGAGAGAATGGTGGCATGATGTTTATGCTCCGGATTCCAAAAATGTTATAACAGGGCACCAACTAGATGATGCAACAACTTACTTGGCTGTGATGGATAAGTACCAGGTGTACAAGGATGATTGGGATAAAATTGTCAAACAGTCAAAAGAAGAGATCGGCTCCATCAAATGTCGGCTCAAGATTTTGCCTTTGCCACTTGTCGTTGAGCTGGGTAGAGTATTTTTGAAGGTTCATAGATCATTGGATCAAAATAAAGATAAGGGAGGCGGTAGTTAATGCCCATTTTGAGATTTGTGCTTCCCTATTAATATAGGGCATATGTTGATCTGGGCTACATTGGGGACTGTATTTGAGCAGACCTTGATGAAGTATCGGCATTTAGTGCCTTATTTTGAAATTCCTGAGGCTAACTTGTTTTGGCTAATTTATTTTGTAAATGTTTGGTTGGGATGACATGTTTTAAGGATTCTCTATAAAAGGCATTCTGGCCTCATTGTAAAGGGGGAGAATTAGAGAGATAGTTGATATAGAGAAGAGCTAGAAAGAGCTGGAGCATTTTTGCATTAGAGATAGTAGTTAGTTTCTTGAATCAAATATTGTAACAGAACAGTGGAATTGTTGCAGCATTTTGGTGATCTAATAAAATTGAAGGCATTGTGGTTTTCTTGGTGAAATCTCTTGTGTTAGTTTATCTTGCATGGTTCCTGTTGTTTCATCTTTCAAATTGCTTAAATATATAGGGTTTAGTGTTTGGAATTAGATTAGTTACGTGAATGATGTTCATGATTTCATATTTGGAATGTTTGTAGTAATCTTTGGTCTATACTCCCAGTAACTATCTGATTGTAGTAGGCTGGTGAAGTCAACCTGGACCATACATTTATTTGCTAAGTTTGATTGTGGATGAATATCTATGATTTGAAAATCTATATACCTTAGAAGATTGCACCGTTCTTGTGATATTGCATTGTGGGTTAAACAAGAATTGGTTATTTGAGATTGGTCCATTCCAGATATCTGTCATTTGCATTGTTCATCCTAGAGATAGTTTAGATTTTACTATATCTTTACACCCTTATCTTTTCCTATTTCTTTATCATTTGGTTAGATTTAGGATTTGAGATCATCACATTGCAATATATGATAAATTGGAAAGATACAGTCTGCTTGTAGTAAGGTCCGATTGTGATTACCAGCATTTTTCACATATTATCTGAGTTGTTTATGCATTGTCATGACCTGACCTCCGAGAGACCTTGGGGTGATTTTCAGTAATTTATTGTTGAAGATAACCTTTCAAGAGAGATAGAATATTGCATTCTGTCTGAGTTGTTGCTGTGCAGAAAACACCATCAACAAGGAGGGGGATTCTTAGTTTATTACATCATTGATTCATCTAAACTAATTTGTATAATTAAATACTTGGTTTCTTCTATAGAATTGATTATTCATTCTATATATCTACACACTCACATAATAAAACCATGCTCAATCACGTGTTTTTCTCATCCTAATCTATAATTTAATACATCTTAGGGGTTACTATATATTTTAAACCCTTTTTATTTCAATATCCTATAGAGTACATGACATATTCAAATACTTTTCATGTTTAATATGGATGAATTTTGCCATGTAAGATTGTCCCTCTTTAGAAAAAGTGTCCTTTGAAGTGTTCTAAATCATGCAAGATCAAATGTGCTTATTTTTAGAAGAAAAATACTAATGAACTTGATTGTATTAAAAATTTATATTGATGAATTGAAGTAGATTCTTTAGGAATATCATATTAATCTACCAAATTATTTTATATAATATTATCAAATTCTAAATTAATAGAGACCTTGGCTTCTCCTCAAGCCATTACAAATACTCTTCAAGATGATCATACTTGTCATCTTAATTTTTGGGATATCTACTTATATGGAATACATTTATTGCTTCTATAATCCCACACTTATGGTCTTGATGACATCATTGAGGATATATAACTTATTTAATGAAAAATTCTAGATACATCAACATAGAGACACATGAGAATATCCTAAACCTATACATTTTGATTTCTCCCTACAATCCATAATTTAAGTAGAAGTTTAAAAATTTGATAGCTTTGGGTTTCCTTCTTCTAAAAGGAAGACATCATTTGTTGCAAACGAACCTCTTACAACACTCACTGTGTAAAATTTTGCATAGACTTTCTCTCTTCTATGTGGAGGCACACATGGGCCTTATCTTGTAGGGATTTCACTTAAAACTAGTACATCATCCTTTTCCTTGGGAGTGTTTTTTTTCCTCCATGTTTTTTCCTTCTCTTCTTATAGGGTAGAACAAATTGTACATGGGTACCTAAAATTTGAATCTTATGCCAATATTTGAAGGAAATATAAACCTTTAGAAGAAGGGTGCAATCACTATTTAGGATTCAATTGACGATAATATTTTCTTGAGTGATGTATGGATGAATCTTGATGATAAAGAACCCCCTCCTAGAATTTCTTTGTCCACTTAGTTTTTATGTTGTTTTTTTGGCTTGGCCTTGTGACTTGTTAATGTTTGGACTTGATCATGTCTTGACCTCAGGGTGTCCCTTATACCACCCTCATTTTTGGGAATAGTGTTCTATTGTCTTTTACTATAAATAAAATTTAAATAGAATTTATTCTAAAAAGATGAGCACTAACACCAATAAGTATGTTATCATTTCATTATTTCTCTAAAGGGTGTCAATAAACCTTTTATTTCTTTTGACCCATTTTAGGCTTAATCCATCCCACATATCCATGAAGTTATTCATTATTATGGTTTGCAAAAAGATAAATGATAAAAAAATTCAAATAATCTTCAATTGCATAAAAATTATTAAAATAATAAAAATTAAGAGAATCCAACATGGGCTAGATATTATTGTAAGAGATTTTTTTCTTACAAGACATTGAATAGTAATAAAAATTACCACAAAGGCTTCCTTAATATAGAGATATTTGATTCCAATTGAAGAGAAATTTTAAAATACAAAACCAACATGACCTCCTTTACTTCATTATTTGTACCTCTCCTATTTCTCAGTATCTACATTAATGAGGGATCTTATGCGATCCTTAATCATTTAGCCTACTCTAGAAACTCTTAGATTTCCTCTTGAGACCCCACTAAAATTCCTCTTGAAGGATTTAGTACGAGGAAGAATCCATTTGATATTTTCCATTTTTGAAGAACCTAATTAAGCCCTTAAGATCCCTTGAATGGTAATTAAAGATAGACTTTATTATTAACTATTTAAAGTACAACCCTTCTCAATTTCTACTATAACCAACATTAATCATTTTCAATGCTCTTAATATGTGTCATCTACATATCATGACATGATATCACCCTAAACCAATTCCAACATATTTTATATATTAGGATTTAACTTCTACTATGTATCCATAAATAATATATCATTCTTCTAATGATATGCTATAGAAGGATTTAAATATAGATTATCTTGAAATGATTGAACTAAATTTATATTCATTTTTTATCATGTTTAAATATTTTATTTACCCTTGGAATCCTTGGAGATGCTATGTAAAAAAAATTAATTACCATGTTATCTTCATGTATCCAATATTTTTATGCAATGGTTCCATTCCATATCTTTGTGTGTGTTTTTTTATGTTGATATAATACAAACATAATTTTGAATCCCTTTTATTTACAAAAACTTTTACTCATCTCTATAAATAAATATGAGTAGGAAAATTTTCACTTACTTTTCTGGGTGATTTAAGTAAAGCTTATTAATGTATTTAGGATTTGGATCTGGAACATAAAACTCCATTGCAGAGCGACTAGGATAACCAATCTCCCATATTGTTGGACCGTCTCTTGGTGGTTCATATATAAGTTCACCCAAGTCAAAATTAGAACCTACACAAAATACAACAATTTGATTCATATTTAGAAAATATTTCATTATATAAACTTGGAGGAAAAAAATTGAGTCATTAAAAAATGTTGAAGATTATATAATTTGAACAATACCATTGATAATAATTAATTTCCTATAAAAAATAATTTTTTTTAGTAAATAACAAAAAATGCAATCATAATTAAAATATATTTTATATAGACAACATAAGTAAGTATTAATAGTTTTTTAATATTGAAATAAAAATTAAAATGTGTATCTTATGAATATCCATCAAAATATTATAAATTTTAAAACCACATATTATGAATGTGTGAAAGGTATTGATATAATTAAAATTTTAAGACTTGTCAAAGGTGCCTAACACTCTATAAAAGAAAGAAAGATTAACAATTTATATACCAACGTAATGAAATGTCATTGATGAGGGTACAACCCCTTGTTATCCTCCAACCTATTTGTAAAACTAATATAATCAAGCCCATATGACACCTCAATAGGTCCATCTATTTCTACTCTTTTAGGGACCACCATGAGCTAAGGTTATTCAAGGTTATACCTAATACTTTTATCTCATCTATCATTTCTTTTGCTTACTTTATAAGAATATTTGTTTTCTACTTGGAAGGTCACATCCATTCTATAAATAATTGAAGAATGTTTCTAAGGGACATATCTAATCTAGATAAATGGGAACAAATGGATTTTGAATCTAAGATAATGTTTATGATTTAAGGTCACCTTTGTAACCATTATTTTCACAAGCATTTTCCTCCTTTCCATATTATTTGCAAACTTAGAGAGAGAATTGTGAACATGAACTTCATTATCAATCAAGGCCTACTATTATTCATCATCCATAAATTTTTTCTCATTAACATCATTTTATCTTATCCTTTCCCTCCATAATAAAACTTCAATATTCATGAGAATGTGACTAAAATTTGTATCTAAAACTATACGATCATCTTTCACTTCACAATCATAAATAAACAAGAGAGATAAACATAAAAGGTACAAATAAACACTTACTTTCTATTGTCTTAATGAAGTGAAATTAAAAGACTCAAAAAATAACATACTACAGCCACATGGGCCTTCCCATTACAGAAACCTGCAAGCCAAAAACCACGATCTACACTACCGGAGCTCCCTTTTGTAACCCATGTTCTCCCTCTTTATCCAAGAAGTGTAACTGCCTTAGAATATTTTGGAAGGTGTAACCCCATTTTGGCACCAGAAATTCCATCGTCTATTTCCTGCTCTAGAAGATTTTTATTTATTTTTATTTTATATTTATATATATATTCACAACTTCTCGAGGTCATAAATTTTGATCTAACCTTCATATTTTCAATTGTAATATATCATTGAAAATATCTACAACCATCTTTTGCTAGTTCTAAAAGATCAGAGATTTTGCACCTTGTTTTGGGGCTCTGAAGGGCCTCAATTTTTAGTTTTGAACTTCATTGGTGAAATTCCTCAGGATGAAAATTTAATATCTTCCAATCGGTACAAGATTTTGAGATGATTCTTTCACCAAAATTCTTATTTTCTAATTTCACTCCTTGGGGTCAATTTTTCGTGTCTATAGGAACCTGAATATGATGACTTACTACAAATAGTAGGTGACTATTTTTGGTTTTTTCAAACTTCTAACTATCCCAAAGATTGCATGAGTTGCCATGGGCCCCAAAACAACTAAGGAAACTATAAACAAAATGAAAATACAACACTTTTGGGTGATGCAAGATTTCCCTTACACCACTAGATGCTCATGCATCAGATATGATCATACTCAATGGATAATGGTTTGATAGGTTCAAGCCAACTAGTTTTTAGGTGCATCCTAGTTTTTTTGTCTTATCATGTAAATGGATTTTGAACTATAGAGATGTCAACTCCGAGGATGAGTTTTTCTTGATCTATGGAGTTAATTCTAGGATGAGTTTAGCAAGCAAAACATGATTTTTTTTATGAACTAACTCCCTAGATGTGGGAATGCATATTTGTAAAGAATATAATTTTCTTATGATCTTGTGTTACAAATTGGTATATAGCAAGATACAATTGTGGAAGAGAATAATACTTTTCATATGTGGTTGGATCATAATAATATGTAGTTCTAGATGTTGCACTTGCTTTGCTAAAGTTTATGAGCACCAAGGAGTAAAAATTATGTAGGATGGTTATAGTGATTATTTTCCCTAAGAATCATATTTTTTTGGTCTATGTTTGGCACCTTATATAATTTATATGTGGGAGAATGCTTGGAAAGATGTTATACACCTTACATAGAATATTTAATATTTTATAAATATGATGTCCATCTTGAAATTGGATGCCACATTTTGGGTAGAGAAATATTTTTCAAGTTGTATATAACATTAGTGAAATGAATTATATAGAGGTGGATCACATGAAGATATATCATCTTGAGAAAAATAATTATATTAATGGCCACGTGGGTCTCACCTTGGAGGTTGTAAAGCCTCTTGGATCTAGAGTTAAACTTAGGAATCAAACTTGGAAATATCACTCGATGTGTTTTTTATTGTTTTATATTTAAATAGTTCTTGGAATAGGGTATTTGTGTGAAGGGAGTGGTTGGAAAGTAGGGTTATGCTACTGGATTTTATCCATGGTTGAAGAGTGTTGATCTCTTATTTCTTTGGTTCATGACATTGGAGTATGGATATGATGCAACTAAATTTTTCATGGGTTAGAGAGCATGTGATAAAGGCGATATATTTGATCTTCATTTTCTCTTGATAGAGCATTGATACTCTAATATTATATTATAATGATTTTTTTGTTAATAATATAATGGGTTTGTTTTAGAAGTTTGGTTTCTCCTTAAAGGGTTTTCCCAAGGCATATCTTGTGTTATGTATTTATTTCTATACTATAATTATTTGATTTTATTTATCTTGCAAGTATTCTTCTAATTATATTAATGCATTTTCTCACTATTAGTATCAATGTTAACCTATTGAAGGTTTGTACACTTGTATTTTTCTTACAAATATATCAAGAAAAAATATTTTTAAGCATATCATCAAATTCAAGAGGTAGTTTACATCTTAGAATAGACAGTTAATGTACCTCATGAGGATTCAATGTAGGTCAAGGTGTTGTAAAAATTATTTGGAGAATAGAAAAAATGTTTGAAATGATGAGGAATGTATTGGTCTAGTTAGATGTTATTAAAGAAAATAGAAGGGGTGATAACCATGAACATGATGAAAGTGATGAAGAATAAAATAAAAAGGGAATAAATGTATTTCTAGTGAATAACCTATAGAAGAATAGAAAGAAGAAGATAGGTATCAATTGAAAATGTTGAGGAACATTTGAAAGATTTGTAAATATTATAGTATTATTTATTTTATATTGAGTTTATTAATATATTGATTTATATGCACCTAGTTTGGATAATGCCACACAGTTAGTTGCTATGTGCCCATGTTCTATGCACTTGACTTCCACATACTTGGTTAGTGAGTCAATCAATTGCATGCCCGAGTCTTATGAACCTAATTTCCACTTATATAATCCTACTTGAGTTACACTCTTATATCTAGTTATGTCCACCTATTAGGCATGCATAGCTTTATTTAAATCCATTTACTATGGTTTTTTATCATTAGATAGTTATCTTGGTACTTATTTTAATTCCTTGATGAGAATATAATTTATTATATCATATTAATTTTATGTTATTGTTCTATCATTTCACATCAATATTATTGTGTGAACATGGTTACATGGAATCAAAGAAAGATAATGTATAAGGATAGTCTTTTAGAAATTATAGTAAATGAAATCTCATAACACTAGTATGATATATTTCATGCCTAGATGATCAAGACAGAGAATCCAAAAGTGTGAAATAAAATATCAAATTTAGGGTTTCTTATCATGTCTTATCTTATAGGAACATTTTGGAGCTTATTGGACCAAATATGAGCTCATAATTAACTTTACAATATCCAAAAAAGTTAATCTACTATATTTTTTCATCCTAGATAGACACTAGAGGCTAGATGTATAGAGATTTTTACTAAGGAGGTGCTTACAAGATCTATCTGGTACCTAAAAATAAGCACTTTGGGGAAAAATTAACCCCATCATCTCATCTATGAGTCCCAAAAACCCTAGATCCATATATCTTATCAAATTTGAACATAGAAGCATTTTGAGCAAAAAATTGTACGTCATATGGTTGTGCGAGCACTTAACTCGAGGAATTTTATTTAATTTTATGCAAAAATATGTGAAATTGCTTTTGGTTGACTACCAATGGTGAAAATTATTACTAGCATCACAATTAATATAAATGGTCATGATTACTACCAATGGTAACATGGTAACAGCCAATGGGACAATCACCAAGAATAACCAATAAAAAATTGTACGTAACCGCTACTAGTTACCACCAATGATCATCATTGCGGTTACCTAACCACCACTTGTTATCTACTCCACCACCACCATGCCATTGCATAACCACTTACATGTTTCTTCACCCAAAAAAATTCCCGAGCACTACCCATTGGCCACTAGGGCTTAAATTTGACCTCTCTAAAGGCCCTAAAGTTTAATAGGCCATAACTTTCACCCTATAAGTTAAATTTTGATATAATTTTGTAAGGAATTCAAACTTGAGATTTATCCCCTTGTGAATAATGTTATACACACACACACATATATTTTAAATGAGAGATTTTAAGCATTGACCATTTCAAACTTGCTCATTTATAACTTTCTAAATGCCTTTTTATGGGGAATCATAAAATAAATAATATAGGGGGCATGTCTTTATGTGTTCATGGGATTATCTTCTCTCCTTTGATTTTTAGTGTGTGCTCTTCTTTTCCTCTAAATTTGAGTAATCCTAAGTTTCCTTTGATAACTCCATATTATTATACAACATAGAAAAAAACTACATGGAATATTTTACTAAATGGATTAGATGAATGTAAAAAAATTTTGAAAATATTACAAATCTTGTAGCAGTCTTTCTCCCTTTGTTTTATATGGATATGTGCAATTATGTTATGGATTAATAAGTATGCTCTATTACAACTTTTATGATATGTTTTATACAAATACATAGCTCCATATTTTTCGATACTGGTTTATTTTCTTCATTATGAATTGTGACTTCATTTTCCAAGGAATAGGAACTAGTTAGAAACCATGTACCAATCTCACATCATTCAAAATAAAAACATTGAGCAGTATTATAGTGCAATAAAGTAGTCCTTTATGTGCATTGTGATCGTAGATATAACAAGAAATCATCTTGAGTGAGATTAAATAAATCTATTTCATGTGGGTTATGTTTACATAGTCATGTCATCTATATAGGCGTTTTGAGATAGCTAGTTGTTCTTGGTTAGATGATAATATTTAGGGCCAATTCAACAGGTTGGGCTTGGCTATCATTATTTTGTGGTTGTGTATTTTTTCTAATTTTAATATTTATTAAGGTATACACCTAGGAACACCCTCCAGAGTCAAAGTTGAGCTTGAAGATAAGGAGATGAAACCCACTCTCGTAGAGTTGACCTTTAACCCTCCAGGATCTGTTGATGAGTTGATTTCACTTGCTTAATGAAAACCCTAATATTTTGAGTGGAATTTTGTTCTAGGAAGTGGAGCAATAGTTTTAGGACCCTACAAAATCTATGATGCACATAAGAGCATGTAAGCGTAGGTTCATTATTGAATTGAGTTCTTGAATAACTTATGATGCATGGTTTGACACACCATTAGAGTATATTTGAATTGATATAATGGAGCCAAAAAGGAGCACTAGATTTGTTGACTAAATTGTGATGAAGTTATGACAACCTATGATAAGAGTAAGAAATATTATATTTTTAGCATGTGGACTCATCTTAGGATTTGGGCATCAAATTTTGATTTGGGATTTAGGTGTTATTTGGGGTCATGGTTTTGTCCCATTAGTTTTTGTCTACCATGTATTTTTTATTGATTTTCTTCTATCTATTAGGTGCTTTAGATGAAGGTTTTATAGTTTATTTATAGGTACCATTAATTTTTTGAAAACTCCCCAAATTATGTTAATAATATATCTTGTGAAGGTTTAAGCCTAGAAATTATATCATTATTAAGAATAAATACATATGGTTTGAGTTTTTTCCCAAAAGGGTTTTCCTAGGGTATATCATTATGTTATGGTTCTTATAGTGAGTATTTTCTTTCTTGCAATTCTTTTGATTATCTTTTTTGTGCATTCTCCTCTCATAGATTAGAGTTGGAAGCATTTCCACAATATTAACTTCCTTTCAATCCCAATTTACTCATAAAAGTTTGTTTTTGTTAATTTCATGAGATAAGTGATCACTTTTGACCCCCTCATTTCCATGAACTTACTCACTATCCACATACCACTTATAGTCCATCCAACATCATTAATTTAGCCACATTCTATTCTTATGTTAGTTTTGAAAAGGTATAAGCTACATAGTTTCTTGAAAGGATTATTTTCCATATTTTTTTTATCAAAGAGCTAATTTTATCAAGTTCATCCTTGATTAACAACCCACGAGGGAACACCATATTTTCCAACATGAATAACTTTATCACCAAAGTATTAGACCTAGAGGAATCATAACAAATTACATTATTCTCTTATTAATTTAAAAAGTTGTCATTATCCACCTATAAAAATAAAGGGTCTTTAAAAATTGTCTTTCTAGTTAGGCATGTTAGTAACCTTTATAGGAGTTCCTAGAGAATCATCTCTCTAAAAAATGAGTGGCTTGTATTGTAATAAAAAATGATGGATTAAGTGAATACCCATGAAGAATGAATCTCTAAAAAGTGAAATACTTTGATATATCTATGCTTATTTCTAATTTGATAGAAATATATTGAAATAAAACTAAGGATATTCACAAATTTGTTGATCTAATTTGTGGTTGAAAGTAAAGGAAAACCCTATATGTTGGTAAAACACAAGATTGTAGAGTTGTGGTAATAGAAAAAATGTTGATTTAAATTAGCATAACAAATATGTGATAAGAATTAGTTCATATTCATCATTAGAATATGACAAAGAATAAGGCTAGGAAAGAAAGTTTTCACATGATCGCTTAGAGCAATGTGAATCCATATTATTTTCTAAGAGACTATAGAGGGATTTTCCTATACTTTTTAAGTTACTACCTTCTTTACATTATATACAATACATGTTTTTATACTTGAATATACAATGAAAATGATGATAAGTATCGAACTTGTATGGATCCAAGTGTCAACTTTTATGGATCCAAATTATTATGGTTCAAGGCTTTCCAAGTGTCATGCAAATATAGAAGAATAACATTTGGATTATATCATTTCATGCAACATAGACATACTGTCCAATATAAAATTTAAAAGGTAAAGCATCTGCTTCACATGTGTAGTAGCATATAATATGGAGAGGTATAATGCATATGTGGGGTGTGATAGTTGAGGATAATTTGGAAAAGTTGTTGAAGATTGCATGTAGAAAAATCTCAAGATGGAGTGGTAACAAGGAGTATGTAGCTATGACATTGCATGCCATAGCTATTAGGTGCACACATATGTGTTATGTTAAAATGTATAGAACTATTGAAGCTAGTGCTTGTTTAGTTTTGTGTGAAGCAATATTGCTAGTTGAGTGTCTATACTTGATACATCTTGGAATTAGATGATATTTTAAGGGAATATTGAATACTATATACTATAATTTATTGTGTTTAACTAATGTGCAATATTGTGGTAAGATCATTCACTCTTTCTTGACAAATAATGTTCCCCATTATGTTAGTGTTTCTTTGAGAAAGCTTATAGGAAAGTTAAAAATGAAATTTTCAACCAATGTATGTTTGTGCTCATATTATTTTCCCTTTCTTAAGGAGTGATGACCCCCATTATTCTTTGATGTACCTAGAGGTGAAAAAATAGAAATCAAATAAAATTAACTATATAGTCAACCTAGATTGTTTAGCGATGGACGAATTATTATGTATATCTATTGATAAATTATACAAATGTGATGCACTAGAGAGTTAAATATCCGCATTCAAAACTATAAAATAGACCCACATATATTTATTCTAATTATTTACATTTCTTGAAGATAAAATTTCTCCATCTATGATAGATATTTGAACCGTGTAGATGTAGTGTTGTTATTATTGTTGAATTGAGGCTCCTATTATGGACAATTGTAGATGTTAAGGGAAGTTGATTCATCTACTCTAAAAATAAAAAGAGGTGTAGATGGACCCATGATGCCTTGGTAAGGAATGTGTAAATAATTCCTAAACATAAAAGTGGATTACAAAAACCCATGTAGAGAGAATGGAAAATTATAGAATATGTACCACAATCATATCAGTATAGATTTTGAAGTGTGATTAAAGAATCACAGGGACACAAAATTCAAGGCAAGCTTGTCAAAATAGTGTTGATATATGCTATTACTTGATGTGGCACCATTTTCATGTGGTGTAACAAATCTCAAGCATAATATGGTGAAAGTGAGAAACCCTGTGTCATAATTCTTAAAAGAACTATAAAGCTCTTGATTTAAACACAAATGTGACCTAATATGGCTATTGCACCAAGAAAAAGATCCATATAGATGTAAGGAGGTGTGAAAATGTGTTGGTATCTTATGCAATGTCTAACAATAAAGAATGCACACTTACAAGAACATTGCAGAGGAGGTGGTTTCCCTTCATATGGCTAGTCAATCCACTAGTAGTGTTTCTTAAGTAGGTATGTAGCCTCTTGTGTATAATTGTACCCTAGTGTGATTTTTGCATTGACAATAGTTATAGAAAGTTGAGTTATGACTATTAGTGAAAATAAGGGCACTATACAACTATTAGCTTTTAGCCTACCTAATAGAGTCCTATTCACACTTACAAATTTTTTTCTTTTTGTCTCACTTAATAAGATTGAAACACATGTACTCACCTTTTAAGACACCTAACTCATGTGCATATGACACATTTATTTGAATTTTTCTATACACGACACATTAGGGACACATGTCCTGCATACATGCTAGTTGGCTAGAATCCACAACTATCTTCTCATCTTACCCATTCTCTATATATTTAATAGGATAATATGTAATTACAAGATTTTTGGAATACAACACATATTACATGAATTATCATTGTATTTTTGGCATTATCAAAAATCTCTTGTAAAAATCATATCCTTGTTTCTTAAGGTTTATTTGGTTGTGAGGGTCAAATCTTTGAATCCAACATGGTATCAAAGCTTTGTGTTTATAAGAACCTTCTCAAATCAAGGATATTTTCCAACAATTTCACACAATGCATATTGGAGCCAAATAGATCTTCCCATTGCACTCAAAAGACCCAAAAAAATTATTTTAATATATAAAACTCCAATTTTTTTGGGAGACTTCATTGAAAGTCATATAGAAATTTGTATATCCATAAAACTGTATTGTTGTACCACCTAGGTATATGGATCCATACCAAAATATGCTTGTTCCACTTGTATGTATCCATACTAACATGTGATCAGACTACCCACATCAATATATTCAACTCGAACTTTTAACCAATGGTTGTTTGGTGATTTTTATTAACCTCTAGTTTCTCATTTTGCATGTCATGGTTGGATATTTGTTTAATTTTCCTTCTTAACCCCCTACAATGATTGCATGCCTAATGAAAATTGGTTTAGCGGCATCCTTGAGCAGTTTTAGGAAATGAAAGTGGTTTTCTAGCAATCACCGAGTAGTATTGGAATATTCCAGTGCCAATGGATTTTGAGAGTATATGCAAATATCCTTTTTCTAATTTCAGCATGATATCATTCATTCTCTCTCTAAGCTAGACCTACCTTAGTTCTTATTTTTTATACCATTTTTCACAAATCGTAGATTCTCATATATCACCTACCTTAGTTCTGATTTTTAGAACTTTAGATGGTTTATTTGGGCATTATATGGAACCCTTTTTTTAGTCCCATTTTTTTTTTTAAAAATGACTATGGAGTTGTGCTATTAGTTTTCTTGATAGTACTCTAGAATTATACTTTTACCATATTTCTTTAGTGTCACATCAATATAATTGTTTAGAGATTCATTTATTGAACCAAGGGGTAATTTTGGGACTATGTATTAATTTTATTAGTTTTTTTTTTTTTTTTTGAAATATCTTGGGAGAAATAATCATGTCCCTCACTCTCCCTTCTTTTTATTTAAGTATTTTAGGGAATATTTCAAAATCATTGAAGGTAAAATTTGGTTATTGTGGAAAGAAAAATCACATTGAAGATGAATGTTTACTAAAACAAATTGTTGAAATGGAACAACTTCTTCTAGATCATAATAGTGATTTATCAAATCCAGCAAATGCAAAATCATCATATGGTCGAGCCTAGATATCTTATGATACAAAATATTCATTTAGGGATAAACATTATAATCTGATGGATTGCATTTAGATCTCATCTCCCTCATCATCAAATATTGCTACATTTGAATCCAATTTTAACTTTGGCTTCCAATGATTCATTATAGTAGGATATTGAGATACATTTCTACCAAATATATCATCCTTGTTTGTAGAGTCCTACATCATAGATTTGGAAGATATAATTGAGGACATTCATCTTCTATTTGATGACATCTTAGATGGAGTTATGTCATCATTGTCATCATCTTTGGGTGTGATTGTTCTTCACCCTCCTCTTTTTAATCATAGATTGATAGTGGATTGGGACTCTTGAGTGGCAATCAAAGACATCATATTAGGTTCATCATTATCTTTAGATCATGTACAAAATTAAGAGACATTTAATCTTCTTCTTGCTTCTTTTTATCCAAAATGGGAAGATATCTTCCACACATTTTTGGTTGTGCTTCTTCCCAAGGTAGGAAATGTTGTTTGATCATGGATCTTCTTCAACATCGAATGTCGAGCATTTACCAACACTACAAGAGGCATTCTAATAAGAGGCTACATGATTTCTCATCTCATCTCAATTTTAGGAGGAAGAATTTTCTAACATTGGGTTCTTTCATTCTCACTTTTTGGGGGGCCACATGGACCTTCTCTCTTTTCTCTCCTATGGGGGGATAATTTATTGTACTTTGTGCTAGAAGTAATACTTTGGGATTCGTGATAATTCCTCTTTTCTTCTTCACTTATAAATTTTATCATGCATATTTTTTATTTTGGAGAGTATTTTTGACTCATTGGGTTTTCTCCTTTACTATATTTATGAGAAATTTGTGCATAGGTATCTAACATGGCCTAGTAGTTGGAACCCATCACCATTTTATTCATTTCTCCCCAAGTTACACTTAAGGGGGGTTAGTGTAAATAAGTATATTATAAAATTAATTAGCTTTTAGCCTAGCTAAGAGGGTCGCATTTGCACTTGCTAAGTCCACATTTAGAGAATTTTTTCCTTTTGTCTCACTTCATAAGACTGAGACACATGTACTCACCTTTTGAGACACTTGATTCCTATGCATATGACACCTTTATCATAATTTTCCTATGCAAATGACATATCAAGGACACATGTAAGGTGGATAGAATCTACAACTAAGTTTTCGCCTCACCCTTTTTCTATATACTCAAGGGGATCATATGTAATACCAATATTTTGGAATAAAGCACACTGTATGAATTATCATTGTATTTTCTCATTATGATAATTCTCTTGTAGAAGACATATCCATCTATAGGGTTGTGAAGGTCAAATATATGACTTCAACAATGACCTCATCTTCATAGCTAGTGTAGATGATATAACCGATTGTTTTGGTATAGGATGTAAAGCATGATTTATGTAGCACTATAGTTGTGCAAGGAATAGTTGAGATCTCTTCTAATTTCATTGAGAGCGACATTGCACATGTTTTCTTTTTCTATTATGCATTAAAATAATTATATGTTCTTTCACAATACAACATGTACATTAAGGTTAGTGTTGCCCTAATGTGGGAGGCAACTAAGGAGTCCACTCATCTATGATAGGTTTTCTTTAAATAGAAAACTAACAAGAGGCATGAACTTGATAATACACATGGAAATGTTAAAGTGTGTGCGAATTCATTGTCAGTCTAGAGTTTTTTGTCATGCAATTCAAACTAGTTGAGCTAGTGGGAGTAGTACATGATGTCAAAGATTTATCATAATTAGAATAAATTGAGAAGATTATAGGAGAATTTCTCTATTTGTGTGGCCACTAGTGTAAAACATACCAATGTTACATGGTGTCATCCTTAACTAGAGTGGATTAGCAATTCCTAATCCATATTTTCCTTGTCTACAACTATTTGAACCATTTTTTTAGCAATTTTGATCCAAAACCATTGGTGTGCTTCTCAAAATTGCTTAACATAAAGCTAGAGGAATAAGACTATGGGAATGATAAGAACTCACCAGATATAATTTTTCATTGTTTGCACATTAGAATTCATAATTTTTATTTGCACACTAATGGGTATTGTAGCAAGTATAGGGAGCTTGAAGTTGCACAATTTTCCCTTATTTCATACAGATAGCTTGCTATATCTTGTTTTTGGCACAATTATTTTTATCCTTAGCGATAGTGAATCTTTTGAGGATAGGATCAAATGAGCTTAAGGATATGCACCATAACATTTCTGAGTCACTCCAAGATGAGATCAAATATTGCTTCCACTAAATCAAAAGCATCATTTTTTTGTTGATTTTGGTATTATAGAAGCTAGATCTTGTGGAAAAAAATATTTAAATTTATAGAGTTCAACAAAGAACATTTACTCTGGGAAAGATTTGGCTTTGTTTTTTGTCAATGAATATGTAAAAAAAGATGCAAGCACTATAACTATTGAAACCTTAGCCTAGTGATTTGCTTCATGGTTGGAATAAAAAGATAACCCTACATGCTAATTGTTAAAATGTGATTGTAGATATGGGCTAGTGTAAAATATGGTAATTCCAATTAACAAGCTTGAAGTGTAGAAGCAATTATGTCCTATTTATCTCTAGAATAAGTTATGATGAATGGTACACAATAAGGCTACAAGACTAGGCTCCCATAATTAGTTGGGGAATTTGTCTAACTAATTTGTCAAGAGACTCTAAGGACTAATCTAGATGTTTCTTATTATTTATACCTTATTTTATTACCATAGTATAGGTATTTATAAGTGAATACACAATGAGAATGACAGTAAGTGTCAAATTACTATGGTGTCAATTGCCAAGTTTGCATCAAGCCAAATTCTTGTGGCACAAGGCTTGCTAGATGTTATGCATATATGGAAGCCTAATGTGGTGACGTCCTTTTATATGCCGCATGTGTATGGTCTAATGTAAATCAATAAAGGTAGAATATGTGTTCAACATGTGTAGTAGCACATAATGCAAACAAGTATAAAGTATATGTGACACCTTATGTTTAAGGATACAAATTGGGAAGTAGTTGAACCTTGCATGTGAAGAAATTCTAAGATAGTGTAGTTGTGAAGAACATGTGATCATGAGATTGTATGGCACAAGTATTAGGTGCATACATTTATGTTATTTTGATTTGTGTAGAACTCTTAAATTTGGTGTTTACATGTATGTTTGAGACATCTTGTCACTATGGAAGTACACAAAATGTAATAATGTCTTTTTTTGACAACTTTAGATAATAATCTATTTGTCAAGACCTTAATTTTTACTAGGGTTAAACATTTTTAATGAATCGAGTATAGAAAATCTTTTTAAATAAGTACTAAGATGTCCTTGGAGGGATTTTAACTACAATTTCCATCACAAGAATCAACTGACCCAACCACTTGACCACACCCCACTTAACTTTGATAAACATATATTTTAATATAATTTCATAAGTGAGTATTCTCCAAT
>VDFB02177874.1:167303-219516 GCA_007258455.2 Sequoia sempervirens | reverse complement strand
AAAAGCATTACATTTGAAATATTCTTGGGAGTTTAACACAATCAACCACTTGAATCACAATTTTTCGGAGGATGTTAGTACGTCATGTAGATGTCTACACATAACACTCTTGTATGGGAAAAATAGACTCAAAAACCCATGATCATCATTGTTTTTTTATATATGAGCTATTTTGGTACCAAAATTTTAATTTAAACTATTTTTATATCACGAGTTAAAGGACATGACATTATGTAGTGTGAAATTGTAGGGTATGAAATTTTATACACTTGATTATACTAAATGTGCATGCTAAAGTAAGAATGGCTTAAAATTTAAGAATTAATTAAGGGTACTATAGAAGAAACATAATCTTCAATCCACATGAATATGCTCCTAGTGAAAAAATATTTGCAAAACAACTAAAATATCCCGCACAAAACGAACATGTTAATGCAAAAAGTTTCATATGAAACACGTTAGCTAAAAGACACACATCATGCAAAAGGAGCATAGAATGAAAATTCATGTCAATACACAAAAAATAAAAGATAGAACATAGCCATAATGAGAAAGAGAGATAGTAGGAAGAGCGTAATATTATTGATTTTGATAAACAGTTTTGATAAATATGGCTAGAAAGATATATTATCCTAGAGACCATACACTATTTTTTATTGATCATGGTTGCAACAAGTTGCATTGAAAAATAATATGGAAAGGATAAGTCTAATGAAAAATAACAACCTAATAAGATACACTATGCTAGGTGGTTCATATACTATCTAGATGCTTATAAAGATTTTTTATTTAAGATAAAACTGTGATTGTGTATTGTGATAACCCCCCATTAAAATAATTACATGAATCAAAGAGTGCAAATATTTTAAGGAGAGAGATAAAAGAGATAAAGTATTCAAGAAACAATACAAAGAAATATTTTTTTATCATGAAACATTAAATATTGTGCTAATGGAATTTCATCACATAATACAGGGATGCCATATAAAATCCAAAACATCACTTGCATAGAGAACACTAAGGGATCCATAGACCTTGGGTTAATATGAGTATTTGCAAATCATGTATATCGTAAGAGTTAGGAATTTTTAAAAGACATTATTCCCTAGATGTAGTGGAACTATAAGCAAAAAGGAATAAACTCACTTGCATGAAAATAATTTTTTGGGTGAACATGGAAGAAACCTAAATGTCTCAATGCTTTGCATCATCCCCAAAAGTGAAAAAATCAATGTATAACATATAGTAGAATGGCGATACAAATAAAAGAGTTTGTAACACTTCATCTCTCCTATATCTATGTACCTATAAGGGTATCATGGGTCCTTTAGGAAAGATTAAAAAACATATACAAACAATCATGGGAGAAAAACAAATAAAGAACACACTCATAACAACTAAAATCTAAAGATAATAAAAGTACTAATTTAATGCGTTCACTCAAAAAAATAATTGGTCTCCCAATCTTGATTATAAAAAGAGGGGTCAAGCCTATAAAGGAATTATTGTTAAGGTAGTGTTAGGCGTCTCACCCACAACAAGAGCCATAGAACTAGATGCAAGTGTAGAATTATCCTAGACATCCTCTAAAGTGAGTGAACAATTTTATGAAAATCATAGACAATACCATAATATCTCCAATGGACTTAAATAGATTCTTCCCTAGGGATAAGCTAGTGAGTTTCTATTTGAATGAACAACAAGAGGAATGCCATGACTACTCACATGAATAGGAGTAGTTACAGGTATAGAAGAATTTGTACTTCTTTTGTGAAGAAAAATGACGAAGAAATATTTGAATGTGATGAGGAAGGTGGATTAATATTTTATTTGTGAATGGGTGGAGTTGGATAATGTTTTGGTTTTCTCTTGGGAGGTGTGCAAGTGATATTAATATCAACTATGGAAGGGTAAAGAACATCTAGAAAAAATCATGATGAGTGCACTAAAATGGCACTAAGTTAGAAAGTGGGTCACTAGATATTATAGATATGGTTAGCATGTCTATCAACTCAGAAAATGGTCGAATGCTAGGAATATTTAGAATCAAAGGTAGTTCCATTCAAGGAGCTAGAAACACTTGCACCCTCTTTGGATAAGGTTCATCAGGATACCAAGAAAGAACATGATATGGTGTAGAATGAAAAGCCATTGGTGGTGGAGATAGAGGAGAATAATGCATTAAAAATATGGAGGTGGTCACATTGGAGGAGGGTGCTTGGATTTGGGCAATTCATAGCAACCTGCTCATGGGTCAATGCATGACGGGGTCCATGAATAGTTTCTAGAGGATGATCACTTTGCTCCAATTGTGGGGCCGTATTTGCTTCTAGGATAGAAGGAAGAGCAATATATATATGCAAAGGGTTAAAGTTTTGGGGTGCATGGTCCATAAACTGCATCATTGGTTTATTTCCTCTTTTTGTCACAAGGGTAGTCGAAGGAATATGAGGAACCATTAAGGGATGTGGCATGAGAAATATAGTAGAGGATTTTTATTTGTTAATCTTCTTTCCTTTCCCTACCTAAGAGGTAGGTCAAGGAACAATAGGAGCTAAGAGACGAGAGGATGTTTAAGGGGAATATTTACCCAACATAGGTGCCTTTACCCAGTTGCTATTTCTAAATTTCGGGGGAACAAGAGGCACTACCAAAGGTTGGGAAACCTAGGGGGGGAGGTTTACTCAATGGAGCACACTTATCCTTGGCCATCATGGGGGAGGATTTGGGATAAACAAGTTCTACAAAAGAAAGGGATTTTAAACAAATTGCTTTGAATTTTGAATATGCTGTAAATAATAAATCTCCATTAGGTTGTATAGGTCTGAATATGCTGTAAATAATAAATCTCCATTAGGTTGTATAGGTCCTAAAGATGATGCAAAAAAATGATCAAGATAAATTCCTCCATCTAACACAAGTGGCCTATATCTAGTATGTTGGATAAAATGTAATATGTCGTAATACAAAAAATTAGGTATTTATGTACAACATAAGCAATTGTATTCATGGAAGTTAGTTGTGGGATTCCTAATGGTTTTCTCATTAACAAATGTAGATATGTAAAGATATCAGTTATTTATAGCCATGGGTAGACCATTTAAAAAAAAATATATGGTAGGCATGGTGATATTACATGCCATATGTGACCTCATGGAAATATCAACCATAACCACCATTTTTTTCATTTTTATTCTAGAAGTTAAAGAAGGTAGAGTACCAACTAAAACAAAGTTACTAGGATGTGAAGGGATATGATTAGTATATATTAGAAGCATCTGATTCAACTTGAAAAATAATTTGTTATTATTTTTTTCTTTTCACATATTTGGATATTACCTGCATTGATGTGGTCTTGTGGCACAAAGAGTGGTGAAGATGCATAAATTTCTTGGTATCATGTCTAGTGACACATTGAAAGTGAGAAATTTTTTGGATCATATCAATCTAGATAAGGTTGATCAGTTAGAAGAGGTTTTATTTTAGGAAGTGAAATCAACTTATCTTTTAGTAGTTTTTACATAATACTAAATAAATAATCAGATAATTTTGTAAATGATCTACACATTTAAGGTGATACAACTAAGACCCCAAGACCCTTTGATACAATTACTATACTTTTTTATTGATCGAAAGGTTTATTTGTTTTAAAATTTGTAGAAGAAGATTCTCCACCTTGTTTATCAAATTGAGTCAATGAGGTGGAGCCCCCATACTGACTAACAATTTGCTAATAATTTCTCAAGGTAGTGTAAAGATGTGAAAAATAATTATATTTTATCAATAATATTTTATCCCTAAGTGTTGGTTGTAAGTTTCTAATAAATGTACATTGAAATCATGAAGTGCATACAAAATCTATGAAAACAACAATTAATATTTTAAAATGAAATTAATCACTTTCTTGGTATGTCCCTTATTATAATGGATAAGATTAATGAATGTGATCTACATTCCAATGTTCACTTTGAATTGCTAGAGAGACTAATTGATTAATTTATCAAATATATAAATAGAGTTGTTAGGGAGGAAAAAAAACTAGTCCAATGTTGTATCTTTTAAAGACCATGAGAATAATTCAACTAACAATACATCCTAAAAATGAAGTCATTGTATAGTGCAGTGAATACAAAAATGTGACTCTTTAAGGGTCCCCTTTTCCCCTATATTTCTTAAATCAAGGTGCTTCAAATCCCTAGGTAAGAGGTGTGTTAAGGATGTACAAGGATAAAAGGGTTCCACCTATAATATGTTTGAACTAATGGCTGGGAAGAAGTTTTGGATAATCTATCAATCTAATTATGTAATTGGCTAACATTTTGTAAAATTTGGTTTAGGACATGATCTATTGTATCATAGGTATAAGCAACAAATATTTTGACTATAGAAGTTTGTGTGGATATAGATGTGGTGGTTGTAGAGGTAAGGGGTTGAGAACCATAAATACCTAATTAGAGAAAGACAAAGGGAAAACCAAATGAATAACCCACAAAGAAACCAGAAGAAGGGATAGCTACTATCACCATAGGTGGTGTTGTCACCATATGGACAGTAGGCATTGACATCAACATAGATAATTATGTGCCAATAATATTAGAATGTGAATTTCGTGGGCTCGCTAAGAATGAAGTATAAGAGGGGACATTGCTATGTACAATATAGACCAAACTCACAAGAAATTAATATATTTATGATAGTATCCACAATAGGCACACCTTGTGTGAACATGTCGTTAGATAAAGAATTCTAGCAATCATGTAAGTTTTCTTCTAAATTTTGAGTCTATTTAAAACCAACCCTTAGAGTAGCATCTTGAACAAAACCACCACTCAAAGAGGGATATTAGATAGTTAGTGAACCAAGATTAGCTAGCATAAACATAATGAGGAGGAGAATTAGGATAATTAGGGATGCTAGTTATAAGTTGTTATTTAGAAAAATATAGTGTAATCTTGATAGAAGTGGTAAATGGTCTAGAGTGTCACATGTTTAGATTGTGAAGAGTTCTTCTAAAGTTATGTTACTCAAAGAAAGAGATGAGTCATAAAGCTCATAAGATTCCATACAACACTCAATCTAAATTTAGTGTAGGTAGTATAATCAAATGAGGTTTTGGAAATTGATATTATATTTTTTGAAAAGAATTTTATGTTTTTGAAATTCTAAAAATATTTATATTTTCACTAAGGTTTTAAGTGTTTGAGTGTCGAGTTCACAAAAATGTAATAGGGAAAATTGGTTCTAACAAAGGAAATAACCTTCCTTGAGAATCAATCATCTATATTAACATTAGGATGAACTAAACAATCTACTTTATAGTCTGATAAATCCTTTTTATGCTTATAACTGGAAAATTCAACTAATATTACGATTTGAGTACAAAGTATCCAATTCTAACAAATTGTTGACCAAACATATGTTTTTGTAATAGAAGGTAAAATATAATTTCTGTAGAAATAGAAAGGTCGTGAAGAGGTTTCTATAGTTTTTTCAAAATATTATCCATGCACACCAACAAATAGCACATACGTCCTTGTGACATGGTGTCATCCAACACAAATTAAGAACTAAAAGCACAAAATTCTCTGTGATCTACACACACAAAGATAAAAATTAAATTATGACACCACTATGTATAAGAAGTATGGAAATAATAAAAAATAAAGAAAGTAAACAATGAACCCCAACTATCAATTTTAAATTAAAAACATTAGAATGCAAGATATATCACTAGAGATGTTTGATTTCTTCCAACCAAAGAACAACCTATACACAAAGGAGGAAGGAATTTTTTTGGGTTGGCTATTTAGGACCTTTCCTTAGTCAAACCCCAGTTTTAGTGTTTTCACATCCACAAATAGTCAAGATTGGTTTGATAAAAGATACACTAGTAAATATTGATTAAAATAAGATATAATACTAATTTGATTTAGATAATAGAT
Organism: Sequoia sempervirens; assembly: GCA_007258455.2. Taxonomy (NCBI): domain Eukaryota; kingdom Viridiplantae; phylum Streptophyta; class Pinopsida; order Cupressales; family Cupressaceae; genus Sequoia; species Sequoia sempervirens. The sequence goes on along the minus strand of VDFB02177874.1, from coordinate 213,574 downwards.
TTAAAAATACTATGCTAACATCAAAGATATCAAGTTGTTAGAAATCTAAAATAGATTGAATAACCCAAGGAAATTTTTAAGAGAAAATCAAAGTTACATAAATTGGAAAAACATAAGAATGCAAACTAGGACTCTAAGAGATTATGCAACATTGATGTGACAAAAATGCATTAAGAGCTTCCAATCTGAAAAGATACAAAGCAAAGATGCATGAATAATGAGTACATGCATTAAGGTGCATGTATGTCAAAGTATGCAACAATGCAAGAGAATGAATGGATACAAATACAAGCTAGGTAGTGAGTTTATATAGAGCTTAGGAGAGGAGGTAGGTGGAAAATCCAACCAATAGGAATCAACCACAAAAAGTGGAGATGGACCACCAAAAGTGGAGATTCCCACCAAAAGTGGAAAGTATGGACCACCAAAAGTGGAGGATGCCACTAAGAGCGGAATGTGTTCCACCCTTTAATGAAGGTGACACCACATACTTATCTCCTAGTAATAAACTCACTTTATTATCCTAAGCAAGCTTAATTAAGTGTAGGAAAAACCTAGGACTGAGGGAAAATAAATTAACCCACTAGGAAAATAAAAACCTACACCAACACCCCCCTTTAAGCACAACTTAGGAGGATACAAAAGATGATGGGTCCTAGAAAATGAGGCCATGTTAGGTACCCATGTACGTATAAAATTCCCCCCAAAGAAGAAGCCATCCCATAAATACAGAGAGAGTAGCCCCCCAAGAAGAGAGAAGAAAAGGAATAAGTAGCCCCCTGAAGAGATCCAATGGTAGATGCTCAAAACTGGATGCAAAATATGGTTTGGATGATCATCAAACAACATTCCTCCCCTTAGGAAGAAAAAAAACCAATGGTGTAAGCAAGCTATTTCCCAAGTCCTGAAAGGAATATGTAGGAAGAAAACTCAAGTTGAATGGAGTCTCTAAAGTCAGCTCAAGTGTCCCCATGTCAATTGTAAAGGCTCCCACAATCAAATTAGGAATTCTAGGCCATACTATTGAAAATGAAAACTCAAAATCTCCTAGAGATTGATGTAGAACACCATCCAAAGACTCAAGTATCTCCTCTGAAGATGTATCCTCCAAATGTTGACCCAAAGTATCTAAACTTATGTCAAACTGTGATGAATGATCATGTAGAGATTGAACAAGAGGGTCAAAGTGTTCCCTCACAATAGCTAAAGAAGAATCAAATTCATCAAAGAGAAGATGAATATCATCAATAGTGTCTCCCAAATATGCAATATGTGTCTCCATAAACAAGTCTGAAATACTTGTCAAGAGATCATCCCAAGCTGAATCAGGAAAACTATGGATATCTTGCTACAAAGAATCACTAGAAACTTTTGAAGAAGCAACACTAGAATCTGGAGTAGTGACAGTAGATGGTGATGGGGTATCTATGAATTGATCATCCACATAAGATGTGTCCACACAAGATGGGGAAACACAAGTCTCAATACCATCCGCAATAGCCTAGTTCTCCAAGGAAATATCACTTTCAAACGAAGATCTAATGTCTCCATACAACTGTTGAATGATGGTACAAGTAGTGAAAGGGCACTTAGTATGCTCTACATGATGTAGAATATCCTCAAAAATAGTAAGACACATTAGTCCATAGACCATGTCATTATTGTTAAACCATGCATTCTTCTAATCAGTCACTTGGCTCAAGAACGAGTCCAAGGAGATAGGCAATAGATCTTGCTCAAGGAAATTATTTTTTATCCCTTGTTTCCAGGACAAATATCTCTCTAAAGTTAGCTTGACAACAGAAGGATGAAAATAATTTTTAAGAGACATGCTTAATGCTCCCATAAATGGAATTTTATCTTAATTCGTGTTTATAAATTGTTTGTATAATCCTCCCAAGATTGATACAAAAAAAAAATTTAAGTGAATAAAAAAAGAGACATCAAGAGATACCCCCCATTTCTACTAGTCTCAAAAATTACCCCCCCCCCCACAATATATTACAATGTTGGCACTTTATGATTAGTGCATTTACAAAGCTTTTCCAAGATACAATTGTGATACAAAATGACCAAAGTAATAAATTGTGATACAAAATGAATCTGAGATAAAATATAGAAAAATTAGCTCTTTAGTTGTGTAGCTCTCTTCAATACCTTTCCAATGCCTATTTGTTTCCAAAAAATAAAGCTCTAAGGTGAAAGTTATGGCCCGTTGAAGAAAAAAATGCAACAACTTCAACCTACAATATCTGATAGAAAATGAAAAAAAAAACTTCAAAACCTTTGTAGATGTAAATTTCTCATCTCTAACTTTCCAATGATATCTGATTTGTAGAAAACAGACACTGTGGCAAAAAGCTATATTTTTTTTTAAAACAGGCTAAATTTTGCCTGCAGTGACGACCCCCTAGCAAAAGAAAAGTTTTCCAAAAATAAAATTCATATAAAATAGATAAATTTTATATGAGAATAGGTGTTTTTAGGCCTTATGAACACAATGGCAAGGTTTGTTTGTGCCAAAAATGCTCTAGTAAAAAGTTGTTTGCAAATATGAGCTTCAAACCCTCGTTTGCAACTTTGTCAAATGATCTCCAATTTGAATGAAACAAAAGCCAAATCTGACTTTCTCGAGCCTTCTGGACACGTTAAAACATTCAAATTTTTTGCAATCACTAGATCTCATAAAACATATATGCAATATGAAGAGGTTATTAGATCATTGCAAATCCTTCCTGATTCTCCAAATCACTTAAAATGCAAGAGAAGAGCATACGAGAATTTACAATATCTTTACAAGAAACTCAATCTCTCAATTAGAATCTATGAACTTAGATTTATCAAAACAAAAGCTCTGATACCATGTTAGTTAGAAATTTGAAATAGATTGAATAACCCAAGGAACTTTTTACGAGAAAATCAAAGTTACATAAACTGGAAAAAGATAAGAATGCAAACCAAGACTCAAAGATATTATGCAATGTTGACGTGAAAAAATTGCATTAAGAGCGTCCAAGATGAAAAGATACAAAGCAAAGATGCATGAATAATGACTGCATGCATGAAGGTTCATGTATGCTAAAGTATGCAACAATGCAAGAGAATGAATGGATGCAAATACAAGCTAGGTAGTGAGTTTATATAGAACTTAGGAGAGGAGGTAGGTGGAAAATCCAACCAATAGTAATCAACCATAAAAAGTGGAGATGGACCACCAAAAGTGGAGATACCCACCAAAAGTGGAGGATGCCACCAAGAGTGGAATGTGTTCCACCCTTTAATGAAGGTGACACCACATACTTATCTCCTAGTAATAAACTCACTTTATTATCCTGAGCAAGCTTAATTAAGTGTAGGACAAACCTAGGACTAAGGGAAAATAAGTTAACCCACTAGGAAAATAAAAACGTATACCAACACAAGCTGCTATCATAGACAACCTTTTTAACAATGAGGAGACAATAAAACAATATATTCCTCACCAAAAAGATTCAAACAACCTCCAAAGTGGATTTTAGAGATTCAATAGTATTGCATTACTCTATCCCATTAAAAAGACATGCCATGCAAGGTGCTAGGAGAGTGTTGCTACTTCAAAAACTTAAAAAATATTAAAGAAACTTGCAGAGATAAGTGCAAAGCATAGCGTGATCATTTGAGAGAAAGAGAATGAGGAAAAATATTCTTTTTTATAAAATATAAAGTTACATATTTTCTATGAAACATGATTGCCACACAAGATCATTACATTTGAAATATTATTAGGAATGTAACAATCCAACAACCATTTAAATCATGAATTTCTATGGGATGTTAGCATATTGTGTAGACATTTATGTATAGCACTCATGTCCAAGAAAAATGGACTCAAAAACCCAAGAACATCATAGTTTTCCTAGACATGAGATATTTTGACCTACTAAAATTTTATATTTAATCTATTTTTATATCATGAACTAAAGGGAAGGAAATTACATAGTGTGAAATTATAGGTATGCAATTTCCTACACTACACCTCTTATGATTTATAGATCTAATATAACTTTTTTTTTTTATAATTCACTTTCATATTTCTTAGGGATTGTACGCTTAAATATTAATTTTCCTTCTCACCCATACTCAAGTGTTTTGGTACATCTTTTATCATGGATACTCATAGTCCATTTCCCTTAGCTTATGTCCATTTATATGTTATAAATTTTGATAAATTTTGATTCTTTTTAACTCATGATTCCATCATCCTTGATATTCTTAGGTATTTTTATCCTATGGATGAAGGTTTTATTTTATTATGTGGGTGGTTTCTTAACTTTCATAGGACTTATTATTACATATCATTATATCTTAGACTACTTACTTCACTTGTCCATGAGCTTAATGTTGCTTCTCTCTTCATATGACTAGTTATGCAAATTTTCATGAGCATAATGCCACATTACATTTGTCTACCTCTCCTTATTTTTATGACACTTTTGTTCTAACATCTAATGTTTCATAAGGGGATCTAATTTTTATGATTTCAAATACCTAATGAGGCTACCCTTTCTATATTTCATACTAGATTTCCTTACTCACCTACTTGTACCTTTTTTTATTAATCTTTTCATGAGAATTATATTGTTATTTATACACACATCTAGCCTCCACATGTTATTGCTATTCCTTCTTCTACCCTTTCTATATTTAATACTAGGATTCCTTTCTCACCTACTCCTACCTTTTTTTCTTCATCTTTCCTTGAGAATTCTAGTGACATTGGTACACATACCTAACCTAAACATGGTACTACTAGTCCCTCTTCTATATCCTTTCACTCATTTTTTATCAAAAAATTATTAGTGGTGAGCATAATTTTAGTTCTTTATCTTCTCTTGATGTGGTTAACAATTTTTTTATTTATGATTATTCACCTTATGATACACATTATTTTAACACATTGATGATAGAGTCATTTATTCACAACATGAATATACAAAATTACATGTTACACCATTGCTGTCTTCACATTATGCTTCTACATATGGTCATTATACTTTTATACATGCATTTGATGATACATTCATTCATGTATTACTAAATAATAGTTTAATTCATGTCATAAGTATTATACATATTTTCATGATTTATCATGTGTTTTGATGGATTACTTTATTCTTAGTCCTAAAGTACATGTGTATTACTCATTTTTATCATTATTCTACTTATAGGAGCCTATAATTAGTGGATATCATTGATTCTAATATGCAACATTATGATATAACACTTTTAATAGAACTATCATTCAAATTTATTCATGATTTTAAAATAGCATTTCATTGAGTACTTGTGGATTACCTCATTCTCAAAGCCATCTTGCACATAACTTATACTAAGGGTAAGGGAAAAAATGAGGATTTTGTACCATTATTTGATGACACATATTCCCTATTATGTCCCACTAATATGAATTTTTAGAACACATAAATTGATACAAGACATGTGAATAATATTTCCCCTTATTTTGGGGTGGGGGGCCTAGCTCGATTGGTTAAAGCATCTTGTTGCAAGCAAGAGGTTAGTGGTCTAGTATCCCGTTGTCCCCATGATATTAGAGGGCGTGTATCACCAACGTCACTGATCACGTGAATTTTTTTTACCAAGCACATTGTAGTTGAAATAAGGGGAAATATTTATCTTTTGGACTGCAAGAATTATATATATATCTTATCTAATTCATATTACAAACTCCTTTGGCACTTTAAATTTTGACTTATCCTACACCAAGAGACTTATTCTAAACAAAGAAATCTAGGAGATCAAGTGTAAATAAGCTAACAAAGAGAAAACATAAAATATGCCACTCGTGAATCCACTACTAGGTACCTTGTGCCTAAATGTAACCTAGGATTATAATATAATGTATTATAATAAAATTTAACACCTCACTCAAGTATGCAATTATCTCAAAAAAAAATTCACATTCTTGCATATCTGTAAATCCTTTAACCTTTCCTAATAATACACCTAGTCTTGTTTAGCATGATTAGTTAGTAATCAACAACCTATTTTTATGCAATAAAATTCTTAGTTTTCCAATTACAACCCCATAGATCAAATGTTGAAAAATCTATGCCTAACCCCCAATCTTGAAACTATTGAATAACTAGGGAATAAATTTCCATTTTCAAAGCATAAATTAGCAATAGACTATCTCCCTAAAAACCTAGATAAAATTTAATAGGTATAGATAATTTAAACATATCCCATAATATTATAGGAGATTTAGTGAATTTATTAGACTATTATGATGTAGAATTCACTCTACTACCAATCATGACAAGATTAAATGCCCCAAATATAGTTTGGCCCATGGATGTAGTCCAAAAAGAGTGAATTTTTATTCCTTCTTCTATCCTTTCTACATTTCATACTAGGATTCCTTACTCACTTCTACCTTTTTTTCTTCATATTTCCTTGATACTTCTAGTGATATTGATACACATATCTAGAGCCTCCACATGATGCTTCCAACCCTTCTTCTATATATCCTTTTGTGATTATGGTATTTTTTTAATGAAATTTTAGTGATGAGCATAGTATTAGTTCTTTATCTTCTTTTGATGTGGTTAATAACACTTTTTTGATGAGAATTTACCTTATGGTAGAGTCATTTAATCATAATGAAGAAGAAAAATTACATGTTAGACCATCCTTGTCTTCAAATTATATTTCTACACAAGGTGATAATACTTTGATACATATATTTGATGATACCTTGGTTAATAGTACTAAACAATGTTTTAATTCATGCGATAATTGTTATACATCCTTTCATGATTTGTCATGTATTTTAATGAATTACTTTATACATAGTCTTGGAGTATGTTTTACTCATGATTGTCATTCGTCTACTTCTATTGTCCCTTCCTTAGTGGATATCAATTATTTTGCAATACAATATTATGATATACCACTTTTCAATGGAATTGTCCTTCAAATTTATTAATTCTTTCAAAATAGCATTTCATTTTGTGGCAGCCATAAAATGCATGATTCTATGAACAAGAATCACCATTTCATTCTCACATCAATAGAGCCATTCTAATTAAAAGAAAAATCAGAAATAAAAACTTTTAAACTACAGAAACAAACAAAAATGCTTTTATAAGAAATTAGTCTCCATTGGCATCCTAACACCAAGGTCTTGTTTATGCACTTTTTCTCTCAGATTTGGCGAGCATAGGTGCATCAAGAGGTAGTTGGTGAATGGATTAATGCAAAGATGTAAAGATGATTTGGGTATGCAAATTAGTGAGAGTGAAAATGAGAGAGGGATCCCATTTAAATAGGAATCTTTGAGGATGGAGAGGTGTTTGAGAGGGAAATGTTGGATTAAAGATTTTAGCTAAAAATGCAAATTTATCCCACATTATGTGATTAAATGAAAATGCATGTGAGTGAAAATGATAAAAGAGGAGAGATAAATGCATGGTAAATGGATTTTAAATGTAAATGAAGATGATTAATAATGATTTAATTTTAATGATTTAATGATTTAGCGAAATATGAACATGTTGATGCAAATGGTTTATGATTGTATATGAATGTTCAATATTTTAATGGTTTAATGATTTGATGAAATGCATGAATAGAAGAAAGTATTGAATGAATTGGTTAAGTAAATAATAATATCTATTTAATCAATAGATGAACATCGTGATGATTATGAGGATAAATTTGAGTGTCTACACATTGAGTACTTGTGGAGTACCTCCTTCTCCACCCTATCTTGCACATAACTCATACTAAGGGTAAATAAAATAATGAGGATGGTGTACGCTTATTTTATGATACATCTTCCCTATTATCTCACACTATCATGCAAAAATAGATATAGTACATATGAATGATGTTTCTCCTTATTGCAACTATCTCATTAGTAAGACACTATATAAAAAATCATATTGATGATCAAGAACAAACATACAAATAGAAATATCTTATCCAATTAATATTAAACACTCCTTTGACACTTGAATTTTTTTACTTATCCTACACCAAAAAAATGTCTAAAAAAAAAAACTAAGAGATCGAATGTAAATAAACTAAATGAGAGCATTCATAAGATATTTCACTCATGAATCTCCTACTAGGTACCTTGTGTCTAAATGCAACCTAGGCTTATAATCTAATGTATTCTAAGAATATAATACCTTACTCAAGTATGAAAGTATCACAAATAAAAATTTTACATGTTCATGCATATCTAATTCTTTTTAAGCTTCCTAATAATACACCCAACCTTTTTCAACATAATTGGTTAGTAATCAACAACCTATTTTTATGCAGTTAAATCCTCAAATCATCTACTTACAACCCCATAGATCAAATGTTGAAAAATATACCCCTATCCTCTTGAATCATGAAACCATTATTAACTAGGGAATGCATTTCCATTTTCAAAGCATAAATTGACAATGGAGAGTCAATATTGTGGTGTTGATCACCCTAGTTGTGGTTTATTCTATGGGGTGTTGGGCCTTTAGGAATAATAGGCATGTTGCTAAGTGATTTCTAGATTTAATTGTGTGCAAATTTTTTGCATTCAATTCGCACACAATTAATCCAGAAATCACTTAGCAACAAGCATTATGGATTGTGGAAACTTGATATAACTAACAATAGGCATGCCAAAAGAAATGGGCATGGATATAAGGAATTACCTTGAGCTTTAGCTTTAGCTTTGGCTAAGGAAGGGGAAACATGGTACCATAAATGATTTTTTTTCCTTTTCCTTTTGTGGTTTTTCCACTTACAAGCCCATAGATCAAATGTTGAAAAATCTATCCCTAAACCCCAATCATGAAACTATTGGTAACTAGGGAAGAAATTTCCATTTTCAAAGCATAAATTAGGAATAGACTATCTATCTTAAAAATATAGAGAAAATTTAATAAGTATAGATAATTTAAATATATCCAATAATATTATAGGAGATTTATTGAATTTATTAGACCATAATGATGTAGAATCCACTCTACTACCAATCATGATAAGACTAAATGTCCCAAATATAGTCTGGCCCATGGATGTAGTCCAAAAAGACTGTATTTTTACTCCTTCTATCCAAGTTCTACATTTCAAACTAGGAATCTGTATTCACTTCTACCTTTTTTTCTTTGTATTGCCTTGATACTTCTAGCAATATTGATACACATAGCTAACCTCCACATGATGCTTCTAGCCCTTATTCTATATATCCTTTCACTTATGATATTTTTTTAATGAAATTTTAGTGATGAGCATATTAGTAGTTCTTTATCTTCTCTTGATGTGGTTAATAACACTTTTTCTATGAGAATTCACCTTATGGTAGAGTCATTTAATCATAATGAAGAAGAAAAATTACATGTTAGACCATCCTTGTCTTCAAATTATACTTCTACACAAGGTGATAATACTTTGATACATACCTTTCATGATAGCTTGGTTAATAATGTTAAATAATGTTTTGACTCATGCCATAATTGTTACACATCATTTCATGCTTTGTCATGTATTTTAATGGATTACTTTATGCTTAGTATTGGAGTATGTTTTATTCATGATTATTATTCTTCTACTTCTATTGTCCCTTCCTTAGTGGATCTCAATTATTTTACAATGCAATATTATGATAATACCACTTTTTAATGGAATCATCCTTCAAATTTATTCATTCTTTCAAAGTATCATTTCATTGAGTACTTATGGAGTACCTCCTTCTCCACCCCATCATGCGCATAACTTATACTAAGGGTAAATAAAATAATGAGGATGGTGTACCCTTATTTTATGATACATCTTCCCTATTATCTCACACTATCATGCATGATAGATTATAAAAAAATAGATATAGTACATATGAATGATGTTTCTCCTTATTTCAACCACCTCATTAGTAAGACACTATATAAAAAATCACATTGATGATCAAGAACAAACATCCAAATATAAATATCTTATCCAATTAATAATGAACACTCCTTTGACTCTCGACCATTTTACTTATCCTACACCAAAAAATTGTCTAAAACCAAAAAAAAACTAAGAGATTGAATGTAAATAAACTAAATGATAGCATTCATAAAATACTCCACTCATAAATCCCCTACTAGAACCTTGTGTCTAAATGCAACTTAGGCTTATAATAATGTATTCTAAGAAAATAATACCTACCTTATGTCTAAATATCTTATCCAATCAATGATGTTCTTTTAAATTAATATAGATACTATGCCTATTCATCAAATATTGTATTGATGATAAAAAAAACATCTAAATCGAAATATGTTATCCAATTAATATTGAACACTCCTTTGAAACTCAAACTTTTTTACTTATCCTACACCAAAAAATTATCTAAAAGCAAAAAAGAAACTAAAAGATCGAATGCAAATAAACTAAATAACAACATTCATAAAATATTCCACTCATAAATCTCCTACTAGGTACTTTGTGTCTAAATGCAACCTAGACTTATAATAATGTATTCTAAGAAAATAATACCTCACTCAAGTGTGAAACTGTCATAAATAAAAATTTAACATATTCATGCCTATCTAAATCTTTTAAGCTTCCTAATAATACATACAGTCTTTTTCAACATAATTGGTTAGTAACTTAGTAATCACCAATCTATTTCTATGGAATTAAATCATCAAATCATCTACTAGCAACCCCATAGATCAAATGTTGAAAAATATATCTCTAGCCTCAAATCATGAAACCATAATTAACTAGGGAAGGAATTTCCATTTTCAAAGCATAAATTGACAATGGCGAATCAATATTGTGGTGCTGATCGCTCTTGTTGTGGTTTATTCTGAGGGGTGTTGTGCCTTCGGGAACTATAGGCGTGATAAAATTAATGGGTATGGATATAAAGAATACCCTTGAGCTTTAGCTTCAGCTTCGGCTAAGGAAGGAGAAACATGGTACCATAAATGATTTCCTTTCTTTTCCTTTTATGGCTTTTCCTCTGCTGCATCTGTGGAGGGACTAGCATTCATTCAATTCAGAACCGTCCCCCGTATTCATATGGTGATGCCCATAAACATTAAAACACAAACAAGAAAAACGAGTAAATATGAGAAGCTCTTTATTAAGAAAATATGCTAAACCTGGGCTTACTCAAAAGCATTGAGTATAACTTTGGTACCCATGGATCCTCTCAGATCCTGTAAGTGGACGATAGTTTTGTAATACAAATATACCCTGCGAACATAGACAAGAAAAGATAAAAGAGATAGGGTGGAGCCTCCCAGTTATAAGATTGGTTTAATAACAGGCACTAGAGTCACCGCAGAAGCCATAACCAATCCCGCACCAACTAAGCCCAGCGTTGCAGCAAACACCGCCTACACTTGCACAGTCCGAGTCCGTTTGGCATTGAGTATAATCGCACTTATCTGTGGCAACTGTCTCCACTGCTGCAAACATTGCTATTATAATTAGGGTTACGGAAAACCTTACAAAAAGCTTAAAAGTTGCTGCTTTCCTTCCCATCTCTGAGTTGTACAAAATATTGGAGAGACTGCACGTTTAAATAACAACAATTCCTCTGGTTTGCACGCCAAACACAGAGTTCTTGCCGCCCTTTTTGTCTGCGGTACGTTGTGATTAACGTGCCGGCTATTTTACCTCCGACGCATCTTTTCGGTGGGAAAAAGTTAAAACATATGAATCAATCAATTTTAATGGATTTGAGCTTGTATACCATGGGCCATGGCGAATCGCAATCAACGTTAATATTCTTTTATTTTAAATTTGTTTATATATTGGGATGTTATAGAAAACCTGGGAGCGATTTAAAAATTTCTAGTAGGATTTTGAGAAGTGTAAATTGAGGGTGCTCAACTATTGGGTCTTCTTCTTAATTGTGGATCTATTTTGATGGAGTGATTTAATGTACTCTATTGTTGAATGAATTGAGCCCATTCTTCAATTTATTATTTTCTTTATTTATATTTATTTTTGTACATATAATTCTATCTTATTTTGTATTTGTATATTTTTTATATATTTGATACTTAATGTATTCTTATTTTTGGGTATTCATTGTGGATCTTACATTTGCATTTGATTGTCTCCCAACAATCATATGGTGTAGAATAATCTAACATAATATGAAATGGATCCTTAAAATTCAATTTCAAAATTTATTTATTCTTTTCCATTTCATTTTTGCCACGAGTTCACTAGGAAAACATTTAATGTGATTTACTGCTATATATTCCAATACTTCAAAGCATTCAATGTGCATTCATTTATCATTTGTAAGTTATTGAAAATCATATGCACTAAAATATTATCTTTGAGCAATGTTTTGATATGGTTCATCCTTGGATATAGTTCCCATATGATTAGATAATATTATTAAAATAATAAAGAGGGTTAAAAAACCCTTAGAAAATTATTTCGTAATTATTACAACTATGGTTAAAAAGACTCCTCCAAGAAAGAAAGATAGAGTCATATCTTCCATAATCATAGATGTGCAAGGGCCTAGGATTATAGAGGTGTTCATACCAAAGGTAGATAAGGGTGAAAGGGATTTATATTTGTCTAAGTATTGGATCTTGAGAGTAAGCTTTGTAAAAAATGTCATATTTTGATATTGAAGGAATGCAAATAACTATCACCACTATTACCTCTAGAATGGAGAATGGCTACAAGACTAAGAAGGAATTGAAAATATATTTTGTAGATAAATCACTTTTTACATTAAAAAACTTGGTTGGTCACCTCAAATCCTTAAACGTTTATGTTTCTTCCCTTGCCATGATTTCATAGGAGGATGCTTCAACCATAGAGGGATTGAAATATATATTAGATTTTATGGAGCAATGCTTGGATGAATTGTATAGACATATAGATCAAAGATTATTAATGATATCATGACTCTACATGGTAGAGCTAATGGGTAATCTCACTTAATAAAATAAATACTATCTAATTTTAAAGAAGAATTATAGTTGTAATGAGATAATTTATCGTAGATAAAAGGAATATCAATTATTAAGACTAAAACTCACATGTCAAATAGAAATATAGATAAATAAAATCAATCCTTACTACTAGAATGGACTAAAAACTTAAAGCAAAGTATTTATTTTATAGATGAAGGAATAAATAAGTTAGAGGAGCTCAAAACAATATTGTAAATATAATCATAGATAACCACAATATAAAACAATATTGTAGATATAATCATTGATAACCACAATATTAACCATCAACTTTACTAACTCCCTCAAAGCATACATGATTGAAGTAGTCAATTAAGAATGGAGTCCAAATTTTAATTTTAATTCTTTATATTTAGATAAATTGATAAAGATTAAATTCATGTTCAAAAAAATTTGATAAGTAAATAGATAAGAAGCATCCAAATTATTACCAAATACTAAAATTTATGTTTCATACCACTTCCATTCCAATTACAATGATGACCTTGACATGGACACAATTAATGAGATATTAGAAGCATTCAAATAATATAAAGAAAAGAAGGTATACAATGACACCGTCATAATTGAATACATTAAGTATAGAGAAGAAGGATCGGTAAAATTTTCTACATAAACATGCTAATACCCTTCCAAGTGTAAATTAAGGAAAAATATAATGACTAAATATATGCCCTATGTAACAATACATGTATAGAGTATAACATTTTAAAAGTGACTTGGTGCTCACATATCGTTTTAGAATAATATTTTTATTTCTTATAACTACCTTATACTTATTGGGATAAGTATATAATTATTAGTCTTATTAAATTTAAAAGGAACTTAATCTTGACTAAATTTTGTTTTTGTTACATTGTATGTGAGAACATAAGATTGAACTTTTATGAAATTTTGAGAAGTAAAAAGAAATCCTTGTAGAATTTTGAGTTTCAATCTACCACTTGAGTGTCATATTTTCTTATCTTAGATTATGTTATCATTGTTTCTTATAATTTTTATTTATAATTTACAAATTTAATTTTAAGTGTATCTATTTATTTACAAATAATAATCATTGCATCTAGATTTAAAAAAAATAGAATTTTATTTGATAAAATTACATATTTATTAATTCTATAATATTTACTTCTATACATGTATTCACAATTTTTTTTGATAAGAAAATTTTATGATTAGAGTCTACTCCGGCTAAAACACAAAATGAAAATGAAGAGAATAGCTTCATACCCTCAAAAGGGGAGCACAAAGAGAAGAGAATACAAACATAGAGGATTATTCACAAAAATGTAAACAATAAAAGCATTATAAAGTATTAATTTTTCTGATGCAGTACAAGGATGAGAGTTTTTGTCAAACAACCCATCCAAGCAGCCATAACACCACCAACAACCTTACTTCAAAAAATGAAAACATTATATAAAAAATCACATTGATGATCAAGAAGAAACATCTAAATAGAAATATCTTATCCAATTAATACCAAACACTCCTTTGACACTTGACCTTTTTATTTATCCTAGACCAAAAAAATATCTAAAACAAAAAAGAAAAGCTAAGAGATTGCATGTAAATAAACTAAATGAGAGTATTCATAAAATATTTCACTCATGAATCTCCTACTAGGTACCTTGTGTCTAAATGTAACCTAGGCTTATAATCTAATATATTCTAAGAAAATAATATCTAACTCAAGTATGAAACTATGAAAAACAAAAAATTATCATATTCATCCCTATCTAAATCCTTTAAGCTTCCTAATAATACACTCAGTCTTTTTTAACATAATTGGTTAGTAATCAACAACCTATTTTTATGCAATTAAATCCTCTAATCATCTACTTACAACCCCATAGATCAAATGTAGAAAAACCTATCCCTATCCTCAAATCATGAAACTACTATTAACTAGGGAAGGAATTTCCATTTTCAAAGCATAAATTGATAATGGAGAATTGGTGTTGATCACTCTGGTTGTGGTTTATAAAACTTGACTTAGTGCACAACTATCAGTCTAACTTTTTTTGGGCCTTTTTGGACACTTCAACAAAATGCATGTTGATGTAGCACCATAATTGATGATGTGGCCTCGAAACATTAGTTTTACATAGGGGACTTGTCAAGTAAGCTGTTGTAAAGAATTGGGAGTGATTTGAAATTTCCAAATAGGATTTTGAGAAACGCGAAGTGAGGGTACTCAACTACTGGATCATCACCCCTAGTTGGGGATCTATTTTGATGGAGTGATTTAATATACTCTAATGTTGAATGAATTGGGACCATTCTTCAATTTATACTTTTCTTTATTTATATATTTTTTTTACATATGATTCTATCTTATTTTGTATTTGTATATATTTGTATATATTTGATATTTAATGTGTTTTTTATGTTTGGTATTCATTGTCGATCTTACATTTGCATTTGATTGTCTTGGGTCAATCATGTGATGTAGATTGATCTAACATAATGTGAAATAGATCCTTAAAATTCAATTTCAAAATTTGTTTATTCCTACCCATTTCATTTTTTCCATAAGTTAACTAGGCAATTATTTATTGATTTACTCCTATATATATTTCAATAACTTAAGGTATTCAATGTGCATGCATTTATCATTTGTAAGTTATTGAAAATATTATGTATTAAAAATATTATCTAAGCAATCTTTTGATTTGATGCACTAACATTAACCTTAATTAACATCATCATTCTAGAGAATATTTATATGAATGAAGAATGTTCTCTTTAATCATTTATACAACTATAATGTTGGTCTACTCAAGTAGGTTGACCTAGAGAACTTATCCTTGCAAACTCATGATGTTCAAAGACATTTTTATTTAAAAAGTTTTGAAAAATATCATGCACTATAAGAGAAATTATATGTCAAGATGATAGAATCATTCTCTATTTTGGATAAATAATTAAGATGACAAGATACATCCCATCAAAATAGTTGTATTTTTAGTACACAAATTTTTTGAGATTTATTTAAAAATATATATTTATTGAAATACACAAGAAATATTCCATGCACTAAATTTTAGAGTTATAAATACAATTAAAGTATTAAAGGGAAAAATAGTATATAAAAAATGATGCCTTACTTAACCTCATTTTTAATATTTTTATAAAAAACTAAATTATTGTGTTAATTTAACAAAAAATACAACTCAAGATACAATGTGGCACAAAAGCGGCCAATTAGTAACATATAGATCACATACGGATGTTCTTTGAACATCCAACATTCCTTCCATACACTTTTTTCATACTGTTATGCCATGAACAACCACTATAGACCAAACAAGTACAAAAACTCTATTCAGGAAACACATAATACATAACCGAATGATGTAACATTTGTAGAATAACTTGCAGACCATTTAAGCATATGAAATTGGAATTGACACATTGCACAGACGTTGTGAGAACATTCCCCAAGTTGTAGGAGAAGAGATATCAATGCAGAGAAATGTGAAGTATTTCCCAAACCAACCCAAACAACTAGCAATATTGTCAACCTTCTGCAATTCACAGGAACCTCCTCAACAACTTAGGTGACCTAAAAAAGATAGGAGTGTAACATACACAAAGAACTAACATTGAATATCAAACCACAAGGCTAGAGATGCAACAACAAAGGAATGCAGAGCATTCTCCCAAATAGACTTCAATGCAACTTCTTGAACCAGAAATATTTGAGCAACTTGCATAGACCATTATCTTCTTTCATCAACACATGTATTATCAAGAACATCAATAAAAAGAATGAGACATACTATAGACCTTCAACAACATCTCTTCAAGATTAGTCATGCTTCTAATCCTCATCTTAATGCTTCTAATCCTCATCTTAGTATATCATTATGAAATGAACTTTGTTGGAAATAATAATGTGTTATATGAACATCAGTAATAATGCTTCTTTGATAAGGCATGGCATCCAATCATGAACATCTTCAATGGCATGAACTTCTTCAGCTTTTCTCTTCTTTGATAAGGCATATCATCCAATCAATATTAACCCAAACTGAATGTAACAAAGACAACTAATGATAAGGACTAACAACATATTACAAGTAGGTACTGACATGATTTACAACTAACAACCAAAGTTGAAAACAACTTCCAACAATCTCCTTAGTGTTAACATCAATGAAAACCATCAGTGTTGACATCAATGACAATAACACAAGCCTCAGTGTTGATATCAATGACAACTGCCAACATTTATTTTGTCTTCTCATGAGAATTCTAGTGATATTCATACATACATTTGGTCTCCACATGATATTTCTATTCCTTCTTCTATCCTTTCTATATTTCATACTAGGATTCCTTTCTCACCTACTTTTACCTTTTCTACTTCCTCTTGCCTTGAGAATTCTAATGATATTGGTACATGCATATTTGAACTACACATGTACCACCGCTTCCTATCTAATATCTTTTCACTCATTGTATATTGATGAATTATTTAGTGATGAGAATAATTTTAGTTCTTTATCTTCTCTTGATATGGTTAACCATTTTTTTGATGATGATTCACCTTATGATACACAAGGGTGTGTGCAAGAAGTTGATTCCACTTTTTGGCCAAAAAGTGGAAATGTTTTTCCTGATTTTCAGAATTTGACACATTTGACCTTAAAATTTGAAGCACTTAGAGATGGAATCTTTAAAAAAGTCACTAATCATAAAATGTAGTGCTCGGAGTCTAGTTTCCAAATATGTAATTTATTTCAATACCCAGATTGTAAAAATTGAGTTTCAATAGGCGTTTCTAAAAACCACTGTTTAAAAGTCATTTTTTTTAACCATCTCATGCACGTGTACGCCATCCATATTTTGACTTAAATTATTGTATTTTTCTAAATCCTTTTGGGAAAAGATTTGTGACTCTTGAAGCTTGTTCTTGATATTTTTTGTAATTTTTATTGAATTTTTTTTTTGTTAAATTTTTATTAGGCAGATATGTCGTTTTGAAAAATCGTCGTGTATGACATGCATAAGATGATCTAAACTTATAATTTTTTGATTTTTTTTTTAAAATTGAAAATAATTGTTTGAAGTTTGTTCTCGTGCAATCCATTTATCAAAATATTATGTTGATCAAAAGTTATTAAAATAGTAAAAAACCTTGATATTTAAAGTTTATGGACCAATTTTATTAGAAATTAATTAAAAAATAGAAAAAATAATCCAATTGTAAAAAAAATTACATATTTAGAATCTGCATTGTCTCATCTAAAATGGGTTTTAATTTCTTTCTAAAAATTCTGCAAAAAAAGTCGTCAGCCATATGTCCAAAGTCAATATTTTTCTCTGATATTGTTAGGACCTTCAACTTGCAGGTCAAACCAGGTTGAAGGCCTAGGTTTAGATTTCCAATGCTTTTCCCGAACCAAAATCCTAGGCAAAAACCTGACCACAAAGCTAATAGAAATTCAAATTTTAAAAAATAGGATCACGCTTTATAAAACGAGATCTCGTTTATTAAAAGCGGGATCCCGTTTTATAATCGGGATCTCGTTCCCTAATTTATAATATTCGGACCGTTGGAAGGGAAATTTATCCCGTTTTCCTTCCAACGGTCCCCACATTAAATATCGGGGAACGAGATCCCGATTATAGAATGGGATACCGATTTTTATAAATGGGATCTTGTTTCTTTTATTTAAATTTACTGCCAAAAAATATTGTGAAGTCCGCAACTTCACATGTACAACCGAGAGTAGTAAAATTGAACTATTTTTCATGAGCTATTGTATTTACAGGTGGTGAACTTGATTTTTGATTGATTTTTTTCAAAGGAGGCATCATCTACACTATTTTTGAAGTGGAATTGTGTTAGTTTTGTGCTTGTTTGGAGGAACAAAAGGTCTTCAATTTGCAATATGGATTGAATTTTTCAAAGGAGGCATGAATAAAACAATTTTTAAAGTGGAATTGTGCTAGTTTTCTACTTGTTTTGAGGAATGCAAGATGAAGAATTTTGTCATAAT
This sequence comes from Sequoia sempervirens, assembly GCA_007258455.2. Lineage (NCBI taxonomy): Eukaryota > Viridiplantae > Streptophyta > Pinopsida > Cupressales > Cupressaceae > Sequoia > Sequoia sempervirens. The sequence goes on along the minus strand of VDFB02177874.1, from coordinate 194,574 downwards.
AGGTATTCAACTTCCAATTTAGATTGAATATTTTGAAGAATTTCACTATTAACATTCATTTGTGCTTGAGAATTTTATAAGCATGGGAGATAAAGCTTGTAATAAGAGAAGAAATTGACTCCTCAAGAAGTTGAAGCAAATAGAGAGAAGGAGAGACAAAGACAAAGAGAAAGAAGAATGAGAATGAAATCAATGAATGATGGTGGAGCATCCAATTCCATAACTATTGAAGATGAAAACATTGAGGATACCATGGTTGTAGATGAAGCTAATTTGCAAGGAGTCAATTTGGAGAAGAATATGATTATACAAACAAGTCCTACTATGTCTTCATATCCCTCTTTGAATGCTATGGAGAATGTTTCAATATGCACAAATCCAGGTATGTCTTCAGATCCACATGTTAGTGAAATGGTAAATTTGTATGTACAAGTTTTACAAGATGCTGGACTTAATGATGTTGACATTGATGATATTCAGAGAGATGAAACTTTTATAGAATTTGTTGAAAATGAAAAATCTTTTGTTGCAAATGAAAATCAAAATGATCATTTTCTTGAAAATGAAAAAAAAACCTTTATTTTTGATGAAAATGAAAATGAAAACCGTTTCGTTGATGAAAATGTAAATGAAAATGAAGATGAAAATATAGAATGTGATGTTTTTGATAGAGGAAAAAATAGTTTTTGAAGGGACCCGAAACCCTTTACAGTAAAAAATAGGGCTACAGATAGAACCACCAGCAGCCAACCAAACACTAGCCCCCAAACAAGACTCATCAAGATTTAAATTTAGAACTACTCTTGTGGGAACGAAGAGTCATATCAAAAGGAGGCCTAGAGAAATTTTCTTTCTTGCTCTTAACAGTAATCCAACCTTCTTCCACTTGTGCTACCTTACTCTGCCAAGCCAACACACTATTTTCTTGAAGATGAATTTATGAAGCCACAGTCTCGGGGATTTCATCATTATTGTTTAGTGTAGGCAATGACGAAACAGAGGAGCCACTAGAAATGATAGCTGGAGCGTAGACACCAAGAGTGGCATTCATAGACCCAATCTCACGATATTTAGGGGTTTCAACATGGTGTTCAGCTTCAACAACCCCACCAATTGAGACATCCGAAGGGGATACCTCACGAGCTTGTGATTCCTATGCAACCACCTTAGAAAAGCTCCTATGTTGATCAACTTTCTTCTCAATCGTATAATGCTGTTGAGAGGCACCTTTCCACGATGAAGTCGATACATTTTTCTCAAATCCACATTGTACAGCAGCGTGACCTGTTTTAAAACATCTTCTATAGTGGAAGGGAATCCCTTCATAGTCCAAGGATTGCACCCAAGAACCCTTATAAGTTTTAATTAAAATCTCAGCAGGCAGCCCTTTTGAAACATCCATTTCAACCAAAATTCGGGCAAAGGTGGAATGAAGTATGTCAGAAGTAGCAGCATCTACCAACAAAAAATCACCTAGGACATCACCGACTTCTTCCAAAATGGGGTCAATCCATAAGTGGAGGGGAAGGTAAGGCAACCGAACCCAAATCGGGATCTTGCTAAAAGTTTCAGAAGCAGGGTTGAAATCAACATGCCAAGGCTTAATCATCAACACAAATTTATTCTCCTAGCTAAAAATAATTGTCACATAGAATAATGTTTCTGTCTTGATCATTGTCAAACTTAGCCACAAAAAACCCCTTAGCCATGGGGAAAATAAGAAATCTACTAGAGATTAGGGGCTGCCATTCGTTGGAAATCCAAGAGTGCAACTGAGGGAGGTTAGGCCAAAAGCCATTAAATCGACAAATCACTCCAATCTCAGAAAGCTCAGAAACGTTCTCCTCTATTTCCTCTTCTAGAAGTGGTGTTTTCGATAATCTTCCTGGTCAAATTTCTTGGAGGAAAATAAGAACACATGCGAATAGAATATACACCAAATTCTTTTATCGTAAAAAAATTGCATTTCAATGTCAACTAATGATGCAATTGATGAGAATGCAAAAAATGAGGAAAGTAATGAAAAGGTTAGGCTTTTATGTTAAACCAAAAATAAAATATCAATCATTAAAACATGTTATGTCTACTGTTGCTAGTGCCATTCAATATATTAGGAAAAATAGTCGATCTAAAGATAAAAACACAACAAGAAGAGCTATAAAAACTACTATAGTTAATAAAGCAACTTTGAATAAAAGAATGGTAAGCAATATTAGTGAAGTTTTAAACATACATCCTAAAACATTGCTAAGAGTGGAAAAAAGAAGAGAAAGTATAGAAAATGATCCTATCAATCAATGTTGGACTTTCAGTGGACGACTACCGAGGTCTGATATGAAATTGAATGTTGAAATTAAATCTTTGATCAAAAAATATTGGCATGATAATACTAGGGTTTCATCTAATGCTAGAGATGCTTTAAAATTAAGAGTGGGGTCCAAAGTTCGCGATCCTCACCCAAAACACCTATTAGATACAATACAAACTGAATTTTATAGAAAATTTTGTAGCGATTCAATGTTACCTGGTAATATTAAAATAAGTCAAAGCTCTTTTGAAAAATGTAAACCTTGGTATGTAAAAATTAATTAGCAACGAATATCTTGTTGTTGTAAAATACATGTTCAACTTCGTTATTTTTATGATGTTTTTCAATATATACGTTGTACCTTGCATAATAACATGATTATACAAGAGTGTGGTATTGATATGCCACCTAAAGCAATAAGAGAGTTTATTTTAGGTTTGTTTTGTGAAAAATCTAATGATAAATTATTTTATTTAAGTTCTTGTATCTCTGGACAATGCATTAACTTTGGAAATCTTTCATTTTTAAGAATTTGTTTGCATGAAAGTGTTGATCATGATTTTGGACAACAATTAGTAGATGTTAAAAGATTTAAGAATGTTCACTATTCTTTAAAAGATGGAAAAATAGGAAAGCATTGTGATTTAGTTACATAAAAAGTTAGTGTGCATGCATTCATAAGTGAATTTAAGAATAAAATTGTACCAAAATATGTCATGCACTCTGAACATGCTCGATGGTTTGATGGCCAATTTCGCGCATGTAGAAACACATTTCCAATTGGTACTATACTTTCAGTGGTTGATTTTGCAGAGAATTATACTCTCGCTCCACAAGAGGAAATTCAATCTCAATATTATAATTCAATGCAAGTAGCTATGTTTGTCCATATTGTTTATAGACATGCAGATGATAGCACTAAGGATGATAGAAAAGTTTTGAGGGAGTATCATTTTTATTTGAGTGACAATTGGTTACACTCATAAGAGTTTGTTCAATATTGTTTTAGTATATTTTATAGAAATTTAAAGAAAGAGGAATCCAGATGAAAGAACACCTCATATGGTCAGATAATTATGTGGGGCAGTTCAAGAATGCTGGAATGTTCTATTGGTTAAGTAGGGTTCACAAGGAACTTAATGTCCAACATATATGGAGTTTTTTTGAAGTTGGGCATGGTAAAGGAGAACATGATGGAGCTGGTGCGTGTGTCAAAAGAATTCTTGCTAAAGAACAATTAAAATTTGAGGATTCAGTAAAATTTAAAGATGCACGTGAGATTGTGATTGGTGTAATAGAATATTATTTGCACTTGGTTCAAGTGATTACTCTACAGTTCATCGATTCTTTTGGTTGGTGGAAGAAGAAAACATTGTACCTAGAGTTGATTGTGAGACAATCAGTGGATCTACTAAATAGAATTCATTTAGGAGTACGACAACAAGCACATGGACCATTTAGACAAGGGAGCCTGCATGTTTTTTCCAGTTTTGTATCTCAGGATATTGGGAAGCATGTGAAAATATAGAATGGGTTGAACAATGGGAGCAAAGATAGTTGACACTTGTAGAAGCACATGATCAATATGAAAGAACTATTGAAGAAAATGATCTAGTGTTTGCATATGAAGATTATGACCGTGTTTCAGACCTTGTACAAGAAGGTAATTTTAATTCAATTTATTTCATTTTATTTCACTTTATTAAGTTATTTTTAATACTAAATTATTTATATGGATATGCACAAGTTATTAAATCGAATTTTGTTGGCAGGACATGTGTATGTTGTTATTGCACCTGAGGGGAATGAAGAGAAAACAAAATATTGGTTGGCTCGTTGTGTGGAAACTAAACATAAGTTAATAGCACCTCGAGAAGATGATGATGGATTTCATTATCCAATAGGTATGGTGATCCCCTTAAGACACCCCCTTAAGCAAATTTTGATAACAAGTTTTTGATCCCCTTAAGCAATTTTTTAGAACAAGTCTTTGATCCCCTTGAGAACATGATTTTCCTTAACAGGGATCGGTGGTGGTTGTTGGCACTTGGCTACGAAAATACCTTGAGAAGAAAGAATGGTCTACCTACATTCAAAGACTATGAAACACATAAAAATATTATACATTATTCACATTTGGTGGTGGCAACAAATATAAAACTAGAGCGGTATCGTGGAAGAACTTCAAAAAAAGTGCTATGGTCAATTTCTATGGAAGAGCATGAGGAATAATAGATGCATTGCAAAAAAGAGAGAATGTAGATGGTACAATGGAATAAGTAAATACAGGTAAATATAGTTTTAGTTTTATTTTGTCCTTTTAAATACATTAAATACATGTTTCGACATTGGTCAAGTGTGTTATTAGTTTAAATTGATTTAAATTGTCCTTTTATGCATCCTTAAGGCATAATAACAAAAAGGATCTAGTTAAATTATATTTAAATACATGTTTTGATTACATATTGATATTGCTTGTACATTAATAGTTAAAATTGATTTATTGTCATTTTTTGTATCCTTAAGCCATCATTCAATTGATCTCATACTTTGAAACAAAAAGGAGAGGATGCCTGGATTCAACCTGTAAAAATGTGTGGAATAATTTTAAATGCAGGTACTTGAGTTGTGTACATATAGATAGTTTTATATAAATTAAAATATGTATGTTTTGATGATTTCATTGATATTGCTTGTACCATTTTGATATCAGGTGGTGTGAAGACCTACTACATTATAGGCACGAGTTTGAGATGTTCTTGAGATGGCATATCCAAATTTTGTAAACATTGTTTTGAGATGACATATATGTACATACATACATAATTAAACATACTCTATGTACTTCTATGCATCAAATCAATATTCTATATATTTTGTTTGTTAAATGTGCATGTTTTCCTACTTTGAAACATTATGTCTAATTGTATAATCACTAAATATCATGCATACATTATTGTTAAATCAATTATATCCTTAAGACGTATTATCACCCCTTAATACATCCCCTTAAGAAATTATATTATGACCCCTTAAGAAACCCCCTTTAGATGTTGTATTATGACCCCTTTAGACATCCCCTTTAGACATATTATGACCCCTTAATACATCCCCTTAAGAAATTCTATTAAGACCCCTTAAGACATCCCCTTTAGACTTTTTATTATGACCCCTTAAGACATCCCCTTAAGAAATTCTATTATGACCCCTTAAGACATCCCCTTTAGACATTGTATTATGACCCCTTAAGACATCCCCTTAAAAAATTGTATTATGACCCCTTAAGACATCCTCTTAAGACTCCTTAAGACATCCCCTTTAGACGTTGTATTATGACCCCTTAAGACATCCCCTTAAGACGTTCTATTATGACCGCTTTAGACATCCCCTTAAGAACCCTTAAGAAATCCCCTTAAGACGTATTATGACCCCTTCAGACATCCCCTTAAGATGTGTTATGATGACTCCTTAAGACAATCTATAATTAGTGTTGGATGCTATTATTTGTTTTGATAACTTATAGATTAGTATTCGATTCCATTATTTATTTTGACAGCTTATAGATTAGTATTCAATGCCATTATTTGTTTTGACAACTTATAAATTAGTATTGGATGCCATTATTTGTTTTGATAGCTTATAAATTAGTATGGGATGTCATTATTTATTTTGACAACTTATAAATTAGTGTTAGATGTTATTATTTATAGAATTTATTAATGCTTTTATTCTTTAATCTTCTACATGGTATTGTTTATTTCTTAAAACTTTATCCTTTTTGGTATATAAACAGATTGCTTTTGTTTGTAAATTATGATTTATTGACTAATTATTGATTGACGTGAATTGAATAAGTTCATTGAGTAATTATCGCTAATTATTGAATGTACATATCATGTATATCATGTATGAGATCACTAAATTTGTAAAGCATAAATACTAAAATGTCCTATATTAATATCATGTATGAGATCACTAAATTTCACAATTAATGTCCTATATTAATGTCTTGACTATGAACATAAAATGCATAAATTTACATGTGTAAATTAACATTTCAAACAATAATAAAATCCATAATTTATATAACATATTAAGTGCATGAAACCAATATATTAAGCACATGAAATAAAGTCCAAAGTACAACCCGTGAACTAAAGTCCAACTAAGTACTTGAGCCATGAAATATAAAGTCCAATAGAGTACATGAGAAACCAAAAATATAGTCCATGAAATAAACAAATATAACACATAAAATCACATGTTTCTAGGTCATGTACTGTCTCTATAATCAAGAGACCTCTTCACACCATGTAGACTATGCGGATGACCTGAAACACTCTATACAAGAGAAAGATGAAATTAGATGTAAGAAAATGAAAAATGATTTAATGACAATTTAATTTATAATCTGACATCATAAAATTAAATCACCGTCATATTTGCGTCTGGATGCTCTGGTGCACTTGAAGCAACCTCTAAATTCTCTAAATCAATCTACATAAACAAGACAAAGAAATTTGAAATTAGATGTATAACTCTACAATTAATTTTTTTAATTCAATTTAATTTATAATTTATCATATTTTAATTGTACTTATTCTGAGGTTATGCATCAGCTCTTCTCCAAGACCCGTCTCTACATGCTCAACTACAAGATGTGTCTCTATGCTATAAAAGAAAAATAATATGTAACAAATCTCATATTATGTATATATTCAATTTAAAATTTAAAATTTAAGTTATACTCAGAATATGTAATTTATAATTGAATTTAAATATAATAAAAAAATTCAATTACCATTTGATATGGAGCCTACTCTGCATGTCCGAATGGTGGTGTAACTATGTCTGGGTCAGGGCTGAAAGTTGCACTAACAAAGTCCTACAAGATCAAAATTAAAGCATGTACAATTGAATTAGGTTTATATATATATATATATATATATATTCAACTTTGCACATTTTGTGTAGAAATTTTTGTAAGCAACTGGGAAATCAGTGGCCTCATGACTAGTTGCAACATCAAATGTTTTCCCGATGCCCATTCTCATTATGGTATAAACCTAGACATACATGTACATAGACATTTAACGCTTATAATATTTACAAGTGTACATGCATGTATTTCATATATCTAGTGAATTCAAAATTCATAAAATTGTAACTATACTAATGTAAACTTTAAACAAATTTACAATATGAATGTACCTGCCCCTAATCTATGACGCTCGATAGTGGAGGAGTGGTTGACAATCCCTCAGGAGGAATCAATGTGGATGCTAATTGACTTTCCTAAACCAACATAAATATTTCAAACAGATATGTGCTTCAATTGTAAATTTAAAACTCAAGTTAAATTTATGATTCTGTATAATTTTAAAATCAAATCAAATTTACAAGCATTTCCAGCACGCATCAAAGTGTTTACATGAATTGTGGAATAGAGATTGTCTGTTAGTGTACTTGTACACCAAACAATTTGATTGTTAAAATGTATTGCAAACTTTTCTTTGATATATACATCCATCAAAATTCTTATAAAATGAATGTACATAGATGCATATTTATACCTATGTCGCAGTCCTTAGGTGACAGTCCTATCAGAAGAAAACTCTCTACAAATGGACCTTATGCCACCGTGATGAAACTCACCATAATCTCCCCCGTCCACCTCAACTAGGTGCCTGATCAGGTCCATAGCATACTTGACAGGTCTAGTACATATATGGGGGGATGAGCTTCCGATACCTCGAGTGGTACCACCCATAAAAAAAAAATCTTCCATCATCATCGCCTTTATGCCTCCACCCGCCATCATAAGTAGAAGCATATTGACTGGTCTCCTGCCGAAAAGTAGCAGGAACTCTAATGTTGAGACTAGAGCTCGGAAGGATGTATATAGGGTGTGGAAGTGGAGGAACAGAGCAAAAAACAAGGGGGGTTGTGTATGCACGGTAAGCATTGGGATCAAACCCTGACCCCAACCTCATTGTGGTGGCGTCACCACCTTCAACACCCCTGGAACATCTAAAATCAAAATAATTGGGCTTTTTCCTGTGAACAACTTCTATATATAGTTTTCAAAAATACAATGGAACTCCCAATTAGCATGTGGGGACTATCAAGAGTATACCATCGATCCAAAAAATGTGCACTCATTTGCGGATGTATGCACCACCTCATGGATATTCTAGATTTGTTGGGTGGAATGGGTTGTCGAGTAATGGGGTCAAGAAAGTAGGGGCTAGATGGGCTTATTTAAGGTATAATATTTTTTTTTTTATGAGAGACTCATCAAATAAAATTGTCTCTATTTGTTCTTTTCTCTCGTCGATGCCTACTGCGACCAGAATCGCATCATCTTGATTATCAACATTTTGCACCGATGCAAAACGCCTCATGCGTGGGTGGAACCAATTCCTTGACTCCGCATACACGATTTGATTTTGTAAGGATGCAACTTGATCATTTATACGTACTCGCAAGTGAGCCTCATCAGATGCGATAGGTGTTGGATGTGGCATATTAGGTGGAGGGGGAGGTGGAGGGGGAGGGGGAGGTGGATGTGGCTGTGGTTGCGGTGGTGGATTGATGATATCATCAATGTTAAAATCATCCATGATATGAGATATAAATGTGCACTTGCATTAAATCATACAAAAAAGGATGTGCATACATATATTAAGATCATATATTTAATTGAAATAGGATGCGCAACATATATATTAAGATCATATATTTAATTGAAATGCACATATATATACATTGATTGAACTTGAGCATGTCCATACAAAATTCAAAATTTAACATGTACATACATTTAAAATAAAAAATATGATGCATAATTTGCATGCGTACAAATCATTAAACTAAACTATGTACATCATACAAATTTCAAAATTTAAGAACTATATGCAAATTTTTAATACATGCACGTACATACTAAACAATAAACTTGAAACATTCACAAAATCTCATTTTATGTCTAACATACACACACACACACACACACATATATATATTATAAATTTTTTTTCAAAGCTAGAGAAATCATCTAGTAGATAGTCATAAAATATATATCATTATATATTGCTCATTATAAGTTCATAAATTCCAAATTCATAACCATGTCACTAAAAAAATATCCATCTAGAACCAAAATCATAAATTCATGTCACCAAAAATACTCATCCAAACCAAGAGTAAATTCATCACAAAAATATCCATCGCTCACCAAATTCCATAAATTACAACTATTTAAGCATCATTGTCTTAATTAGAAAACTATTGTGGCTCACTGCATTCTTCATTTCTTTGTGTTTTCCTTTTCAAAATCGGAAGTTCTCCTCTCTTCTAGCCATTTTCGATGCTCATCTAAGATCCCATCCATAGCCCTGACAACATCAACAAGGGTTTGCATCCTAGATGCAAATATCCCTTGCTGAGGTGCTGGCTAACATTATTCATTTTGAATAATGTTGATTTGATCTTGGATGGTTCTAACATTGGCATTGATTTGTGCTTGCAAACGAGCATGTTCATCAATTTCAGGTGGTGGAGGTGGAGCTAAAGTTGGTGGAGATGGATGGTGTGGAGGTGGATTGCGAATATTATTGAATGGATCCATGTGATCTTTAAGATATGAGTGAACCTGCATTAGATTTGTAATTTCAAGATGTAAGATACATGTTTAGGAAATAACTTTAAACCATTCAATATAAATGGCCTTAAATAATTGAATACAAATGATAAAATATGTAAGCCTCATTTATGTCTAAGGCACATGTTACTTGAATGAAATTAATATTATATAATTTTGCATGATCTTATTATTGTTAAATTTGGTTGCCTAGGGAAACTTTGAACACCAAATTTTAAGAACTTCTTTGATCCCCTTAAGAAATGTCATATTGGGACCCCTTAAGAAATTGAATTAAGATTTAGGGTGACAGGATGGCTTAAGGGGATCTACGTCTAGTGAGGTCTTAGGAGAAAATGGCATGGCTCAAGTGAATAAAATTTGGTGAAGTTTCCCAAGGCAACCAAATTTCATTAAGAGCCTTTAAAGAAAAAAAAGATGGCTTTAGGGTTTAGGGTTTAGGGTAATAGGACAGCTTAAGGGGATCTACATGTAGTAAGATCCTAGGACAGAATTACATGGCATAAGGGAATGGAATTTGGTGGAGTTGCCTAAGGCAACCAGATTTCATTAAGATCCTAAGAAAAAATGATGGCTTTAGGGTTTAGGGCAATAGGATAACTTAAGGGGATCTATGTAGTAAGATCCCATGACAAAATTACATGGCATAAGGGAATGGAATTTGGTGGATTTTCCTAAGGCAACCAAATTTCACTTTAAGGTCAGGTAGGACAAAATGAATGGTTTAGTGTTTAGGGTTTATATTTTAGAGTTAAGGGTTTAGGGTTTACATAACTTAGGGTGAAGTTTTGGTGCCCCTTGGAATATAATGAACTTGCAAGTTAGTGAAGAACATTTTCTTGTGGAATAGTTGATTGAGATCTACTCTTGTCTCAACTTACCAACCTAGATCATGAAATCTCATTCATATTATAATCTTGCACAATCTTTTTATTGTTAAATTTGGTTGCCTTGGGAAACTTCACCAAATTTTAAGAACTTCTTTGATCCTCTTAATAAATGTCATATTGGGACCCCTTAAGAAATCAATTTATGATTTAGGGTGATAGGATGGATTAAGGGGATCTAGATGTCTAGTGAGGTCCAAATTTAGTCATACTATGACCTCATTGGTTCATAGCTTTGGGTCAAAAGTGTTTACCCCTCTAGTAAAAAAAAGTATCATGTTAAAAATGAATCAATCTATACATATCACAAAAATAACATACATCTATCAAAACAAGTAAAAATTTCCTCCTACATTAGAGGATATCAAAATAAATATGAAATATTTTAATAATTATACTTGTAATCACTTATTAATAAGTTATATCATACATAATTTTAATCACATAATAAAGGAATAAATATACATATGTAGAAGATACAAAAATAAAAAAGAGGCTACTCACATGGATCTTGATCATTCTAGGAAGTGCCTAGATTGGTGTATTTCGTGTAGGAATCTATGTAGGTGTTGGGACTTTCACCTCTCTCCTTGTATATTTCCAACAATCCCACTCACTCCCTCTATAGAATTATTTCCTTTGTTATTATCTAGTTCTTTTAATCTTCTAAATTAACTTCTTATTTATAGGAGCATAATATGAATCCTCCTCCTCTCTCTATTGTAATAATAGCCTAGTTCCTCCAACCTATCATCATGTACCTCCTACCTTTCCCATGTAATAGGTGTACCTTAGGTGTTAAATGGTTCCATCTTGGTCTCCTTATTGATGTATTTCTATCCTTCCACATAAATCTATATAGTATCAAAATATAGGTAATTTTATGGTTATTGAATCTCCCTTAATTGCTAAAGAATCCATTATGCTTGAGGATGGGTGGATTATTATCTAGGATCACATCTTAAAAATCCTATAGATTTCATGGTATGTGTTTCTTAATACATATATTCCCATACAAACCTCTTTCCATGTATTATCAACTCTCCTATATAATAGACACCTTACTATTTAAATTTCATATGATATATACCCAAGTGTTTCCAATTGGAATTGCTATAATTATAATGTCATGGTATTCTAGATATTCATAATAGTTTTCATAAATCTACCAAATAGACCCATTCTCTGATACTTAACCTGGCATAATTTTAGGGTGTTCACCTGAAAGAAACCCCTACCCATAGCACCTCACCTGCCTCCTATCTTGTATATAATAGAGAGGCAAAGTTTTCTTCCAATGATTTAGATCCCTATTGATCACGTCTAAGTGTCATACAAAGTGATCATCCACTCTTCATAAACTTGTAGAAACCAAAAGGTTTTATATTATGTGTTCAAATAAGTGAAACCATTACAAAAAGCTCTACTGGATGGTGACAATAGAGGGTTTGTTAAGGAAACCAAATTTCATTTTAAGGTCCTAAGACCAAATTCAAATGCTTTAGTGTTGAGGGTTTAGATTTTACAGTTCATGGTTTAGGGTTTAGCAAACTTATAGTGAAGTTTGGGTGGCCCTTGGAATTATTTAGACTTGCAAGTTAGTGCCAACTGGAATCAATTGTATGTGCTTGGATTTACGAATTTGCTAACTAAACTTGCAAACAAACATTGATAAACTTTATGAATTTTAGCTATTCTTTAACATATTGTTTTCTAATCTAATTATAATTTAACATTGAAACTAAAGTTTAACATATCATTTTCTCCATACAATGCAACATTTTTTTTTAAGTCTCTGAATTACCTAAGCTTTCAAAATCAAAAAATGTTTTGTTCAATTTCAATTTAGGGTTTTAACAAAAAATTGTTCCAATTCAATTTAGGGTTTCAATTTCTAAGCAATTAGGTTTTTTAATGCAATTTTTTCATTTTAGTTCAAACTAGGGTTTTCAAATTCAATTTTTTTCGTTTGATTTGAATTTAGGGTTTCAAAAATCTTGATTAGGGTTTCTAAATGGATTTTTTAAATTTTATTTCAATTCTAGGGTTTTGGAATGCAATTTTTTTGTTTCTTGCTTCAATTAGGGTTTTCTAAATTCATTTTTGGTTTTCCAATCGAATCTTAGGTTTCCAAAAGCTAAATTTTGTTCAAAACACAATTCAAGGTTCATTTTTTCTATTTCTATTAAAAATCTTTAGGGTTTCATTGCATTTTTGATCTTATTTCACCACTATATCTACTATACCGTGAAAATGCTCAAACATGGAATTAAATTAAAAAAAAAAACATGCTAAATTCAATTTATTATTTTATTCAGCCTAATAAGAAATGGAAAAAATGCAAAAAGGCACGTATGGGTACCTAGAGTCGCTTGTGGAGGTCAATCACGCCCGTGACTCTAAGATCCCGTTAACCGCAAAGAACTCCTCACTGCTTTTAAAAAATAGCATTAGAAAATGGGATCCCGATTTCTACAAAACGGGATCTCGATTTTTATAAATCGGTATCCCGTTTCATAGTAATTGGGATCCCGTTCCTTCCCCATTGGTTCGAGATCCTTTCAGAAACAAGATCCTGATTTTTAAAAAGCGGGATCCCATTTTTTATTTAGGCTCGGGATCCCGAAGCTAAACGGGATCTCGATTTTTAAAAATCAGGATCCCATTTTTGCAATGTCGATTTCAATTTTTTGGCTAAGGCAAAAAATTCCATGTTTCGTGTACCCACAATCTTTTAACACACTTACGTTAGAGTCATTTATTCACAATGAGTATGAAAAATTACATGTTACACCATTCTTGTCTTGAAATTATGCTTCTATACATAGTGGTAATACTTTGATACATGCAATTGATGATGTAGCATAGATTTTTGGCACCCACTTGCTTTCTAGCTCTCCTAGGGTTTTTCACCTAGAAGGAGAAAGATGGGCCAAAGATGCTTATGTTACATTCAAAGTCAATGCAATATGGATAGAATAAGGATGCAATATGCCTATATATAATGCTTGAATGCAAGAAACGAATAAGATTGATTGACTAATGAATAGAAACTAAAAGAAAACAACTTGTTCAAGAAAACACATTGTGTAATGCAACAATGAACTAGAAATGAATGCAAAACTTAACAGAAATGAACCAAACTTGAAGTGTGCACTTGGAATTTGGATGGAGACTGGAAATTTCTTCTGAAATGCTATTGATGTTGAAATTTAGGCCTGGAGGGACTCATTCACCATTCTGGGCGAATCAGTCCTAGTTCTGCAAAACTGAACCAGAGCCCGTTTCAGACAAAAGGGTATCTAAAAATGTAAAAAAAAAAAAATGACCCTAGAGTGAAACTCATTCGCCACTCATGGAAAATGAGTTCACTTTGACTAATATTCAAAAGTGGAATCCGTGAGCTTCCGGTTTGCACTTTGATTCTGCTGTGTGTTCGCCAAAACTCTACACTCTTTTGAACCCTGTAAGTGAATTCCTTCTTGTTGATATTTTGACTTGAATGATGAAGAGATGACTTGAATGACTTTGCAACTTGATATTCAATGATTTCAAGTTTCCAAGAGACCTAAATCTACAAACACACAAGACAAGAGAGAGAAATGTTGATTAAAGAAGGCATGGAGGTTTGCCTAAGTCAAACCCCTTTTAGGTAATTAAACCAAAATGATAAAATAAATAAATAAATCATGAAAAAATGGAGTAGATTACCTTTCTGTGATGATTGATCTTGAAATTCTGCAACAATACATGAAGATTTAGTCCTTGAATGCTTTAGAAAGCTAACTTGATGACTTCTAATGAAGAAACCCTAGCTTGCTTGACTTGGATGAGAAGATAGATGATGAATTAATGATGATAGATGTAAAAATGAGTTGTTAGATGTAAAATGAGGATAAAAATACTTATTTATAGACAAATTGTGCCTTGGTACCCGATAATACCTCATCACAGGCCGACATGTAGTGAAAATAAACTTTAAATTTCACTTTTTCCTGCTCAAAGGTCAGAATGGGGACCAAATAGGACTCATTCACCACACATGGTGAATGGGTCCCACCTAGATGGGACTAATTCGCCATGCATGGAAAATGGGTCCCACATGGGCCAATTTGACAACTAAGAAGCTAGGAGATAAGGAAATAAGGTTTAAATTGCAACTTTGTCGAGTATTTGATCAATTAAAGCCTCGGGAAGCACAATATGGGTTAATAGCGGCCTATTAATGATGATGTAAATGTCAAATAGGGCTTGGGACACATAAATCAATGTGAAAGTGTGATTAAATACACTTTACAACACTAAAATGAGGTCCACATATCCTAGGAAGGCACAAAAACCAATGTGAATGTGCAAGACACATTACAACACTAGTTTATCATTAAGTTGAATTCAAAAACCTTCTAGATTGATGTAATAATGTTATTAAGCACATTTTATAATGTTGAATTAAGGAGAAATATGTTAATTAAGTCTAGAAAAGTGTGAAAGTATCTCACAACACTTTACAACACCTTTACAAGACATTGTTAAATGCATTTTATTTAGTTTGCAAGGGTCCAAGACCTAGTGTGAATGCATAAAATGCCTCACAACACTAGATTAAGGCCTCATTAAGTCTGGATTTTATCATGAATTAATTCCATGTCAAGCAAAGGGTCCTTTTTTCTACGACATAGATGATACATTGTTTAATATTACTAAACAATGGTTTGACTCATGTCATTTAATTATTATACATTCTTTCATGATTTTTCATGTGTTTTGATGGATTACTTTATTCTTATTCCTAGAGTAATTTTTAATCATGATTATCATTATTCTACTTCTAGGGGCCCACCCTTGGTGGATCTCATTGATTTTACTATGAAACATTTGTTGGTAAAAAATGCATAAAACTTGATTTTATATTATTCGAGCAATACATCTACATATATATGACATAGAGGAAGTAGTTGAACGAAGGTTGAATGGGGATGGTTGAGTGAAATAATTACAATCGGTTAACTGCATACACACCTGCTAGTTACACCCACCACATACAATGTAATATAATATATAACTAATTATGCCAACATTCCCCCTTATATTACATTGTTCCTACAAATGTATCCCCTCAAAGCTCTTATTCAATTTTCCAAGGGACCCCCCTTAAGGCTTACATAACAAAACTTGCTAATTACAAAATGTATATACATCTTTGTGAAGATCTTCCTTGAAGAAACAAATCCTAAATCAGGTGAAGCTTCATCAACTCCCCAATCACAAATTCCTGAATTATTCAACAACAATCCATATTGAGCTCTCCAAACACATGGCTCCATCAAGTTGTCTGATGACCCTCAGAAGGGTATAATTTTGATCACATCCTCGAGTGCTCACTGGAAAACCATCCATATTGAGCTCTATGCCAAACCCCTTACATGTCTCCAAAAATCAAAATTCACAATATATGTATTCTTCAATCTGTCAGCAACAACAAGGAAAAGAAAAAACTTAAAGCCAAAAACGCTTCTCATGCAAAGCATCATCTCAAAGCAAGAAGCTAACTTGAGATGATGGAAATTCCTCCATCCTCTTGTGCCACCAACCTCCAATTTGATCTTGTTACACTTTATCCATTTCATATCTTAGACAAGTCTTTGGAGGCCTCAACAATAATAGAAAAGATGGCCTTGAAAGTCCAAGAATTATTGTTTGAAGATCCATTGGCAACATTGATAAACTCATCTAGAAGATATTGAGCAATTGTTTCAATGTTTTGAAATGCACTTTCCCAAGCATTGGCAATAAGAAGATAGATTACTTGATTGACATAACTCAAAGAATATATATCAACTGCTTGATGTATTACAATGCTCATAAAACTAATTTGAGCTCTACCTTCTCTTGCAAAGATACTTACCTCCATGTTACAGCTAATAAGCAATGCATGTAAATGATTCCAAAACATATTGCATACAAATGAACACATTAAATCTCCAAAACACATTAAATCTACTCACATTGTATCCATATTTTCCTTGAATTCTCTAATAGCAATCCCTCCAAAAAATTTGTATCACTAAAATTAAATTCGTAGATCCACAATTCCAAGTGTTTCCTAACTTGCATGTCAATAATCTCTCAACAAAAAATGGGCATTCCTTATTCACGATTCATGCAATTTTTACTAGAAGTCAACTCCAAAAAAAACCATTACAAATTGCATTATGCACATTCAAGTGAAATTTTGAAATGAATAACTACCATTTATCTGGCTTATTCTTCTATCCAAGCAAAAGCTTTCAACATCTTGCAACAATATTTATGACTTGTGAACTATCATGAAAATGAAAGAGTAGCGGACCAAACTGTAGATACCAAATAAATGAATTCTCATTGGCAGTTAACAAAATCCCCACACAACTCACATTAAGTGGGAATCTCACAATCCTATGCCTAGAGAGACCATAGCAAGTATTCAAAACTTAAAAAGAAAACCTTGGCAGAAGGAAAATGATAATTCTTGTTGCAAAAAGAAACCTTAAGAGTTTGGTATGCCTCAAATACGAGACACATGATGATCATTGAAGAAAATATTACTCGGACTGACCATGATAATCTCTTCTATTAAACGGTGCTAATAAAATACTCTTAGAGTTGTAGTTGCAAACTGCATAACCGTCGCTCTACATAAAAAAAAAATGTTAATAACTAATCAATTTAATATTCCTTCAAACCTCTGTTAAATTATGCCTGTCCACTCTAGCGATGACAATGGATATCACCATGGTTATCTCCTCTGCACGCAATGATTTAAGCAACTGCATCCCTCCAGTCTTGACGTCATTTTCATCTACAGAGGAAAATGAAAAATGTCCACTCTAATACCACATGTTGGTTAAAAAAATGCATAAAACTTGATTGTATATTATTTGAGCAATACATCTGCATATATTTGACATAGAGGAAGCAGTTAAATGGAGGTTGAATGGGGACAGTTGAGTGAAACAGTTACAATCGGTTAACTTTATACACACCTGCTAGTTACACCCACCACATACAATGTAATATAATATATAATTAATTATGCCAACAACATTATGATATACCACTTTTAAATGGAACTATCATTCAAATTTATTCATAAATTCAAAATAGCATTTCATTGAGTACTTGTGGATTGCCCCATTCTCAATTTCATCTGGCACATATCTTATACTAATGGAAAGGGCAAAAATGACGATTTTGTACCCTTATTTGATGCCACATATTCCCTATTATTTCCTAATAATATTAATGTCTAGCCTACATAAATCGATATAAGACATGCAACTAATATTTCCCCTTATTTGAACTACCTTATTAGTGAGACTTTCTACATAAAAATTGCATTTCCAATCAAGATCAAACATATAAATAGAAATATCTTATCTAATTCATATTACACACTCCTTTGAAACTTGAAATTTTGACTTATTCTACACCAATAGACTTACCCTAAACAAACAAATCTAGGAGATCAAGTATGTAACTCTAAAAAAAAATAAACATATTCTTGTATATCTAGATCCTTAACCTTTCCTAATAATACACCTAGTCTTGTTCAACATGTTTGGTTAGTAATCAACAACCTATTTTTATGCAATTAAATGCTTCGTTGTCCACGTACAACCCTATAGATCAAATTTTGAAATATCTATCCCTAGCTCCAAATCATGAAACCATTTGTAAATAGGGAAGAAATTTCTATTTTAAAGCACAAGTTGGCAATGGACTATCTACCCTAAAAATCTAGAGAAACTTTAATAATTATTGATAATCTAAACATATCCAATTTAATCTTATAGGAAATTTAGTGAATTTGTTAGACCATAATGGTGTGGAATTCACTCTACTATCAATCATGACAAGATTAGATGTCTCAAATATAGTTTGTCCCATGAATATATGTCATGCCTCCGAAATTTGAAATACAAATAAATTAACAAATAAAATAAATAACAATAACAATATAAAAAAAAAATATTAACAATAAATTAAACTTATTTAAATATAATAGTAAAATAACAAAATATATTAATATAAATATATAATAATACATATATAAAAACCAACAAAAGACATTGATTAATAGATGAAGGCAACAAAATTCATTTAATGGTTATCACTATTCAAAAGGAAACAAGAATATTCCAAGGGGCACCGATTGAGGGTTTAAATATTCATTAAAAAAGGCAGCGATGGGGAGGATGGACGGCAATGGAAAAAGACAATAGTAATGAATTGAAAGGCAACGATCAATAATAAGAAGATAACAATCAGTAATTAGAAAAAAAAGGCATCGATTAGGTTTGAAGAGTCATGTCTTGTCCCCATCGTGGGATATTAAAAGAGATCATATTCTAAGGAGAGGGAGAGGAGATGGAAGTTAGGGAAGTAACATTTAAAGGAGATATGATTAGGAAATAGGGCAATCAATCAGAAGTCTACATAAATCAGATTGAAAAATGAATTGGAAAATATATGGAAATAATCAAGGAATCAGAAAAAGATAAAGATAAATAACAAAATATATTTTTGATTATCGCAATAGATATAATCATTGGTCGGGAAGAAGGTCAAGTCTTATATAGATACGATCTATAGTTAATAAACAATAGCAATATCATATTGGAAGAAATCGATATGCACAATATATTTAATATGATATACATATAAATATGTATATAGTTAATTTATATTAATAGGTATGTATCTAGATATATAGATTTTAAGTAAGAATAATTAATGTATGAATACCAATCAATATACATAAATGATAATTATATCTATATATAAATATCAATCGATATAAATAAGGGAATAATTATATAGAATATATATATTATATACGATTATACAATAATGATGCTTGTGAAAATTATTAATTCTTATTAGTCATAATTCGATTGAAACTAATTTTTTTGTTTCTCTTTAAGAAATGTCTTTTGAATATTGAGAATGGATCGATCGATTTAGAGAAGAGAAGAGGATACGCATCAGTTGCACAAAAGAGGGATCAAATCATCAATCACAAGGAACTCGTCTAGTCCGCCATAGTAGGTTGACAATTATTAAACATATATGTATAGATACTTAGGGGTATTTTTTCTATTCATTATCTTACATCTCTATGAATATTGCCATGCATAATGAAAGAATATTTAATGTATGATTTCTTCTGATAGAATAGAAGATATTTTTGACTGTTTGGAACCCACCTTGTAGGAAGGGCCTAGGGTGTAAGAAAAAGGGGTAAACAAGGCTAGTAGGTAGCCAACTAGAGGGCACTTACACAGAGAACCAAGTTACCCACTTATGGCCCCCGCCTAACTCCACAAGGTGGCAAGTGTCTTCAAGGGGTTGGGACACTAATGGAGAAAGCAGGTACAAGCTTCCAAGGGAGAGGGTTGTGGTATACACCCTCTTAGTCTTGGTGTAGAAAAGGCTTCGGGTGGATCCATCATGTCCTTTCTCCCAAACCCTAGCTTGCTTGCATTAATGATAATATATGATGTGAAGTAATCACCTAACTCTATTAATTATATATATGTATATTTGCATATATTATTCATGTGTTGAGTGCAGAATTCAAACCTAGGATTGCATTATTAAAGAGATATTTATTTGGTAAGATGAACCCTAACCCTAATTTGTTGCAATTTGTAATCAATAGGAAAATTCTAGAGAAAATTAGGAGAGGGGCATTACAATTGGTATCAGACCATCTTCCTGCCATCCTATGCACAAACCAACTCTAATTAGAATTAACTATTCAACCTTCTTCTTAAGTAGGCCAATAATGCATTTCTATATGCGTGTACCTTCTATGTGTATACTTTGACTTACTTTGTGACTTACATATATTCATGTGTATACTTTATAGCCTACATGTATTCAGGTGACTATGAGTATACCTTTCATGAATATACTTTTTGACTTCCAGTGTATACTTTGTGACTTGTGTGCACTCGGGTTTATATGTGTATTCATGCGACTTACATATTCAAGTGTATATACCTTGCAACTTGCGTGTATTCATGAAGATACGTGTGACTTATGTGTATTCATGTCAATTATGTGCATTCATTTATGTGAATACTTTATGACTTACATCTGTATACTTAATGACTTACAAGCATTCTTGTGACTTATGTGTATTCATGTGCATACTTGGTGACTTCGTATACTTTGTGGCTTACATGTATTAATGTGACTTACATGTACATTCATGTGTATACTTTGTGACTCATGTGCATTCATGAGTATACTTTGTGACTCACGTGTATTCACGAGTATACTTTGTGACTTACGTGTATTGATGTGTATACTTCATAACTTACATGTATTTATATGCATGCTTCACACTTCTAGTGTATAATTCATTACGTGTATTCACGTATACTTCATGTATTACCTATATCCCCTTGTATTATTCCTACTTCCTATGTATACTTCATGTATTATGTTTATTCACGTGTATAATTCTTGCTTCATGTGTATGTTTTATGTATTACGTGTATTCGCATATATGCTTCATGTGTATGCTTTACATGTATTCGTGTGTATGCTTCATGCTCCATACCTTGTGTATTACATATATGCTTCATCATTTATGTGCATGCTTCATATCTTATATGTGTTTATGTGTCTTTCACACACATGCTGCATGTATTAAGTATATCCATGTATTGGTTCATGACAAGATGTGTCCTCAACAAGATTACTCCATGTGTTTTTATGATTAATTTATGCTTAAAATTTATGAAAATATTAAAAAACTTTATTTGTCAAAATGCTTCTTGAGTCGAGAAGCACTAACGAGATAGCTTATCTAAAATAATCAAGAGTGTAACTATTGAAGCAAGAAGGGGTGTGACTCACTCAAAATTGTAGTATAAAAAGGAGAGAATTTCACCCATACCATCATTGAAGAATCCAATTAAGAATATGACCTTAAGTAATTTTGCAAGACCTAAATTAGGTTCTCAAAAATAGTGATGATGTGAGAAAAGTTGTGACCCTTCAAAAGGCTATGACTCCTTTATAATGTAGGGTGGTGACTTCTTCAAGAAATAAATATAAAGGATAAATCAATTCATTAACATAAGCAATTTCCAATCAAGAAATCAAACAATTGTCACCCATCTATTCAACAAGAAATCAAATCAAAATATCAAAAGTTCTCCAAATCAACCACAACCACTCAACTTAGTTGAATCTAGCGATATAACTTAACTTCCAATTCTCAAATGGAAATCCACATAGTGTCACCACTAGTGCATTGAAGTTGTAGTGTAGGAAAATGTATCCCTTTATATTTTCATACTTGATTGGGCCCTCCCTACTAAAATTAGGCTTCTTTATGCCTTATTTGGTCCTATTTTACATCCACAAGTCTTATGTAATGCATCTTTCCAAGGATAATCCTGACATATATCTAATAACCAATCATAATTTAGTGATTTTGGATTATATGGCCTAGATTTAGTGATCTAGGACTCATATGCCACCTTGGGCATATGGGTCCCACTTGAGTTTCGAGTCCTGGTCCTAAATTTGGCATAGAACTTAACATTTCATGAAATTTGTGTCCCAAGCTTAGCATACTAGGAATCATACGCCCGAATTGGCATATGAGTGCTACTTAGCTTGGACCTATTTTATATTCGAATTCTTGGTGGAATTTTATTCTCTTAGATCTGATGTCGGCTTGTAGTGTTGTAATTTTGGGAAATTTGGCATAAACAAATATAAATACAAGGTTATTTCACATATTTTCTCCTAGAAATTTTCATGAGCAAGTGTGATCTAAGCATTCTAGCAATTCAAGAGAATTCAAGAGTTGATTATCAATAATTTTGGAGCTATATTCAAGATTCAAGCATCATGTTAAAGTAATCATGCATCATGTGTGTTTTTGAGCTAACATTTGTGATGTAGGTTCTTATGATTCAACCAAACTTTCAAGTCAATATCCATATCATTTAATCAAGAGTCAATATCTACATTCATGCTAGCCATTTCATACAAGATTGTAGCCTTTGTTACAAGGGTTTGGTGAGTTGCAACATAGCATATTTTTTCATTCATCATTCCTTCATTCTATTTTATTTCGTTTCAAGGTTTGATTACCAAAACGGGGTTTGACCAAGGAAAACCCCTATCCATTGTAAGAGTTGTTGATGAACTTGAGCAACCAGAATCACCTGCAAAACCAAGATTAACCTTCTACACGAGAGAAACAAGAGGATGAAATGTTGGAATATGGTGCAATAACAGAATAATGTTATTATCACACTCGAAATGATACATTATGCATCAACACTCCCTTGAACAGTTGACCGAGCTGATATGAGCTCATCTAGACTAGCTAGGAGGAAGAGGTGAGTGTTGATTATATATCATAATATGGGAATATAATTCCAAGAGTAGTAATAACTCCCAAATAACCAAATTAGGTGGGAGTTATGCCTACTTGGAAAATGCCAAATGGGTACAACATAACCTACTCAGAAGGAGACAAGAGAGTGGTTTTTTGAGGTGGCATAAAAAGGCCAAAACATTGTGTGAGACTCAACCACCCAAGTGTGGGTGAGAGAGACACATGTAATCGATGGATTATGCCATGTGTCCTCACATAAACCATGTATCATATAACCTAAGTATGCTTAATAATGTGTAGGAAAAATAAATATTAAAAAGTCTACACTAACAGCCCCCTTAAGAATGGCTTAGGTGGGTGAAAGGATGAAACAATGTAAAGATGGGTCCTGAATACAAGGCCATGTTTGGTACCCATGTACAATAATGTTCAAACCTCTCAACATATGAGAAAGAGAAAACTTGTAGGACAAAAATTCCTCCCAAGAGTGAAAAAGAAGAGAGACCATACAATCCCCAATGTATAATCTCCTGCATTATTGGTGAATGCTCAACACAAGAAGTTGAAGATGATCCAAGATTGTTGAATAATATTTCTCCCCATAGGAAGAAAGAAAACCAAGGATGTATGCAGGAAATCTTCCCATTCTTGAAAGGAATATGTAGGAAGAATGATGAAAATGTATGATGTCTCTGAACTCTTCTCAGGTGTCTCCATGTTGATGCCAAAAGTTGCCACTATCAAATCAGGTGTTCTAGGCCACACTGCAAAAGATGACAATCCAAGACCTAGTGGAGATGGATGTAGAAGAAAATTCAAAGACAAAGATATCTTCTCTAAAGACAAAGGTGTCTCCTCCAAATGCTGCTCAATAGTAGCCACAGTAATTTCAAACTATGAGGAATGATCGTGTAGGTAAAGAATAAGAGGGTTCAAAGGTTCCCCCTCAACATTTGTAGAAGGTGAAGAAAATTCATCAAATAGAAGATTTATGTATTCAATTGTGTCCTCCAAGTCTACAAGATAGGACTCACAAACAAACCTACAATGTCTGTCAAGTACTCATCTCAAGTAGTTGTGTCTGGAAGACAATGAATGTCCTACCATATTGAATCAATAGAAGCCATGGATGTAGAAATAATAGTATCATCAAGAGCAACAGGTGATGTAGGAGATGAAGTCTCAGCATGTGGACCTCTTGAACCTCAGTTGAAATGATACCAAGATTCACTTGACCATACTGATTCTCCTCAAAAATGTTCACACTAGATCCCTGGGTGTGTACATCAGCCGAAGGAACATTAGAGGAAAAATGTGAGAAGGTGTATACTCAAGATTGATGATCTGCCTCCCCAACTGCATTAATATCTATGCTATGAAAATCCTGAATAATCATAGAATCCGGTGTGAACTCAACACTCTTTCCTTGCCCACCATGTGTGATCTGATAGACAGAAAGGATATTTGTTGACAATGAAGGAACACAAAGGACATCATTGAATGATCCTTCATCTATGTCAATAGATCCTTTCCCACAAACACACATATATGTGTTGTTAGCCATTAGGATGTTTGGTGATGAATACGTTTCAAATGAAGAGAACATACTCTATGATGAATCCATGTGATGTTAAGCTCCAGAATCAAGGATCCATCTCCTTGACTCAGAATCTGCAATGGAAACAAGTGCTTTCCCCTTTTGTTTCTTTGACTTTGGTTTAGAAGATGATGGATCCTTTGACATAGTTGAAGGAAAATTGATTTTATTCTTTGCTAAAAGATGCTTCAACTCATCAATTTGTTTTAAATAACATCAATTTTTATCATGCCCAGATTTATTACAATATGTGCATGTGGGCTTCTCCTTTTTAGATGATTCCCCTTTTGAGGAAGAGGATTCAAATTCTTTTTGTGGCTTGTTCTTTTTCTTCTTTTTTTTCTAATCAAGATGCCCTAATTCTTTTTGTACCTTAGGCTCACTAGCCACCAATGCTTGTGACTATTAAACCTTGATGAGACCCATTTAAATCAGCTTCGCTTCCTCTTGGATTAGAAGGTCTGAAAATGCATAAAATGTAGGCAAAACATATGCAGTTCCAATAGAAATCCTATTGCTATGAAAGCCAGAAAAAAACACTGAATACTCAGGACCAAGCTTGGATAACACATTCAGAATCAATTGTAAATCCTCCTTAGTAATCTTGCAATCCTTTAGTTGTGTTCTTAGTTGCTTAATCTTGGAGATATAGTCTTGGATGCGGTTGAAACTTTTTGGATCGAGATTCATAAAATCATTGTCAATTTGATAACCCTAATCTTATCAGTTTTACCCTACAAGTTTTCAAGAGTCTCCCAAGCCTCCTTAGGTATTGATCTTCCATTTTTCCTTAGCATTAGCATCAGTAGGTTCAAGAATAGATTTTTTTACATAGCCTGTGCAACCTTTTTCCCTTAGATAATTTAATACTAATTTTTTCCATGTTTCATAATTATATGGAGTTAGGAGTTCAATTTGAGATTTCCCCATTGTACTAACACACAACAAAAGAAATCAAAACACCACAAGAAAACCCCCCAAAATTCACTCAATCAATGATCCCCCCAAAAAAATCTAATGGTGGCACTTTATAATTAGTGTGTTTATAATTTTGGAGTTGTTACCAAAGTTTTACAATGTCCAATATTGGACCCAAATATTGAAAGTGCAAAATAATCTCAGAATTACAACCTCAAATAGCACCAATGTGTAGTACTTAGAAAAATATCAACTTTCAAAAAAGAATCACCTCGATCCGAGGTCATATGTGAAAGTTACAACCTTTTGAAGTTCCAAAAATGAGAAATGTCCTTAAGATCTGCTAAGAAAACTATTTTTTTAGAACATATGGACCACTTGAGAAAAAAACTAAGTTCACCATTGCGAAGCCTGCAAAATTCTACCCGAAATTTAAAAAAAAAAAATCTCGAGAAAAGACCTTCGTATGGCTGAGAAAAAGCCTCGTAAAGTTGACCTTCCAAAATCAAATGCTCAACGAAGAGGGGGGGAAAATTCTTTTAGAAAATGATGACGTCAGCTAACTACTGACTTAAATTTGATAGTCAACAAGACATCAAAAGAGAACATTTGACTCCCTAGGAATATGCTTTAGATCCTTGGTTTGAAATTGACGAGTTCCAAGCCGTCATGCGCCTGGTCCGCTTGTCAGAATATTCACCCGATATTTGAATGAAGGAGGCCGCCGGTTATAAAATCGACACTAGGATTTTAATGAACGCCAACTGATTTATTTTTTTCACTGTCGGTTTCTGACTTCCTGCTGATTGCAGGTGGGTGTTAATGTCTGTGGGTACAGGGTACCTTGCAGACTATGCAAGGTACTTTGTACCCTACGGGTAATAATTTTTTGATTTTTTATATAAAAACTTTGAAATGCATTTTTTTGCTTTTAAAAAAAAAAGGATTTTGTTTTCAAACTTTTTGATTTTTTGATATTATTGATTTTTTTTTTCAATTTTTTTTAAAAAATAATTTATAAATAACATTTTTTTGATAATAAACTGAAAATAATAAATAATAATAATTTTACTTAGTAAATTCACCTCGATATGCGGTCAAGGGGGCTTTGGGAATTTTTTTTTTCCCCAAATTGGACAAATTATCACTAACTCATTTGATTGAAAAGTACGATGAAACTTTCCGACAAAAGATGTATAATTAGATGTATCGTGAATTTTTGTATTTAATGTGGAAATTTTCAAATTTTTTAAAATTTATGCTTTCGGCGTTCATCAAAATTGTGATGATCCATGATTTTCATCACTATTTCGATGAACGTCGGGCATAAATTTTAATAAATAAAAGTGAGTTCGACAATTTATCTATACTTGCAATAGTGTTTTTTTCTATACTTGTGACAGTTTGTGGAGGTTATAGGCCAAATTTTTTTGGTGCAAAATAACAGAATTATTAGATTTTGTTACTTGTCTATGATTAAAAATTATTG
>VDFB02177874.1:134281-167203 GCA_007258455.2 Sequoia sempervirens | reverse complement strand
TTTTTATTAGAGTTATTTTAATCTTCTAAATTGACCTCTTATTTATAGGAGCATAATATGAATCCTCCTCCTCCCTCTATTGTAATAATAGCCTAGTTCCTTCAACCTATCATCATGTACCTCCTCCCTTTCCCATGTAATAGGTGTACCTTAGGTGTTAAATGGTTCCATCTTGGTCTCCTTATTGATGCATTTCTATCCTTCCACATAAATCTATATAGTACCAAAATATAGGTAATTTTATGGTTATTGAATCTCCCTTAATTGCTAAAGAATCCATTATGCTTGAGGATGGGTGGATTATTATCTAGGATCACATCTTAAAAATCCTATAGAGGTCATGGTATGTGTTTCTTAATACATATATTTCCATACAAACCTCTTTCCATGTATTATCAACTCTCCTATTTAATAGACACCTTACTATTTAAATTTCATATGATATATACCCAAGTGTTTCCAATTGGAATTGCTATAATTATACTTTTATGGTATTCTAGATATTCATAATAGTTTTCATAAATCTACCAAATAGACCCATTCTTGACATTGAACCTACATAATTTTAGGTATGTCCAATGAAAGAAACTTTACCCATAGCACTCTCACTCGCGCTCTCCTATCTTGTGGATATAATAGAGTAAAGTTTTCTTCCAATGATTTAGATCCCTATTGATCATGTCTAAGTGTCATAGAGAGTGATCATCCACTCTTCATAAACTTTTAGAAACCAAAAGGTTTTATATTATGTGTTCAAATAAGTGAAAACATTACAAAAAGCCCTACTGGATGGTGACAATAGAGGGCTTTTTAAGGCAACCAAATTTCATTTTAAGGTCCTAAGACAAAATTCAAATGCTTTAGTGTTGATGGTTTAGATTTTACAGTTCAGGGTTTAGGGTTTAGCAAACTTAGGGTGAAGTTTGGGTGGCCCTTGGAATAATTTAGACTTGCAAGTTAGTGCCAATTGGAATTGATTGTGCGTGCTTGGATTTACGAATTTGCTAACTAAATTTGCAAACAAACATTGATAAACTTTATGAATTTTAACTATTCTTTAACACATCATTTTCTAATCTAATTATAATTGAACATTGAAACTAAAGTTTAACATATTGTTTTCTCCATACAATGCAAATGATTTTTTTTGAGCTCGAAATTACCTAGTTTTCAAAATCAAAATGTTTTGTTCAATTTCAATTTAGGGTTTTAACAAAAAAATTGTTCCAATTCAATTTAGGGTTTCAATTTCTAAGCAATTAGGGTTTTAATGCATTTTTTTTTTAGTTCAAACTAGGGTTTTCTAATTCAATTTTTTTGTTTGATTTGAATTCGTGGTTTCAAAAAGCTTGATTAGGGTTTCTAAATGGATTTTTTAATTTTATTTCAATTTCTAGGGTTTTGAAATGCAATTTTTTTGTTTCGTTTCAATTAGGGTTTTCAAATTCTTTTTTTGGTTTAATCGAACAATTTAGGTTTCAAAAGCTAAATTTTGTTTGTAAAACACAATTCAAGGTTCATTTTTTCATTTCTATTAAAAAATCTTTAGGTTTCATTGCATTTTTTGATCTATTTCTATAATTACTCATATCTACTATAACAGGAAAAAAATGCTCAAAACATGAATTAAATTAAAAAAAACATGCTAAATTCACTTATTTTATTCACAATTTCAATAAGAAATGAAAAAAATGCAAAAAAAGGGGTGTGGGCGGGTACCTAGAGCTGTTTGTGGAGGTCACTGTCGCCTGTACTCAGGATCCTGTTAACTGCAAAATGAACTCTGTTCGTTTTAAAAAAAAAATAGCATTAGAAAATGGGATCCCGATTTCTACAAAACGGGATCTCGATTTTTATAAATCGGTATCCCGTTTCATAGTAATTGGGATCCCGTTCCTTCCCCATTGGTTCGAGATCCTTTCAGAAACAAGATCCTGATTTTTAAAAAGCGGGATCCCATTTTTTATTTAGGCTCGGGATCCCGAAGCTAAACGGGATCTCGATTTTTAAAAATCAGGATCCCATTTTTGCAATGTCGATTTCAATTTTTTGGCTAAGGCAAAAAATTCCATGTTTCGTGTACCCACAATCTTTTAACACACTTACGTTAGAGTCATTTATTCACAATGAGTATGAAAAATTACATGTTACACCATTCTTGTCTTGAAATTATGCTTCTATACATAGTGGTAATACTTTGATACATGCAATTGATGATGTAGCATAGATTTTTGGCACCCACTTGCTTTCTAGCTCTCCTAGGGTTTTTCACCTAGAAGGAGAAAGATGGGCCAAAGATGCTT
Source organism: Sequoia sempervirens (assembly GCA_007258455.2). Lineage (NCBI taxonomy): Eukaryota > Viridiplantae > Streptophyta > Pinopsida > Cupressales > Cupressaceae > Sequoia > Sequoia sempervirens. Next base: position 164,900 of record VDFB02177874.1, on the reverse strand, counting down.
ATGTTACATTCAAAGTCAATGCAATATGGATAGAATAAGGATGCAATATGCCTATATATAATGCTTGAATGCAAGAAACGAATAAGATTGATTGACTAATGAATAGAAACTAAAAGAAAACAACTTGTTCAAGAAAACACATTGTGTAATGCAACAATGAACTAGAAATGAATGCAAAACTTAACAGAAATGAACCAAACTTGAAGTGTGCACTTGGAATTTGGATGGAGACTGGAAATTTCTTCTGAAATGCTATTGATGTTGAAATTTAGGCCTGGAGGGACTCATTCACCATTCTGGGCGAATCAGTCCTAGTTCTGCAAAACTGAACCAGAGCCCGTTTCAGACAAAAGGGTATCTAAAAATGTAAAAAAAAAAAAATGACCCTAGAGTGAAACTCATTCGCCACTCATGGAAAATGAGTTCACTTTTGAATTTCTGAATATTCAAAAGTGGAATCCAGAGCTTTTGGTTTGCACTTTGATTCTCTACAGGTGTTCGCTTTCGAAACTCTGATTTTTGAACCTGTAAGTGAATTTTTGTTGATATTTTGACTTGAATGATGAAGAGACGACTTGAATGACTTTGCAACTTGATATTCAATGATTTCCAAGCTTCCAAGAGACCTAAATCTACAAACACACAAGACGAGATAGAGAAATGTTGATTGTTAAAGCATGGGGGTTTGCCTTGGTCAAACCCCGTTTAGGTAATTAAACCAAAATGATGAAATAAATGAATAAACAATGAAACAATTGAATAGATTACCTTTCCATGATGATTGATCTTGAAATTTTGCAACAATACATGAAGATTCAGCTCTTGAATGCTTTAGAAAGCTAACTTGATGACTTCTAATGAAGAAACCCTAGCTTGCTTGACTTGGATGAGAAGATAGATGATGAATTAATGATGATAGATGTAAAAAATGAGTTGTTAGATGTAAAATGAGGATAAAAATACTTATTTATAGACAATTGTGCCTTGGTACCCGATAATACCTCATCACAGGCCGACATGTAGTGAAAATAAACTTTAAATTTCACTTTTTCCTGCTCAAAGGTCAGAATGGGGACCAAATAGGACTCATTCACCACACATGGTGAATGGGTCCCACCTAGATGGGACTAATTCGCCATGCATGGAAAATGGGTCCCACATGGGCCAATTTGACAACTAAGAAGCTAGGAGATAAGGAAATAAGGTTTAAATTGCAACTTTGTCGAGTATTTGATCAATTAAAGCCTCGGGAAGCACAATATGGGTTAATAGCGGCCTATTAATGATGATGTAAATGTCAAATAGGGCTTGGGACACATAAATCAATGTGAAAGTGTGATTAAATACACTTTACAACACTAAAATGAGGTCCACATATCCTAGGAAGGCACAAAAACCAATGTGAATGTGCAAGACACATTACAACACTAGTTTATCATTAAGTTGAATTCAAAAACCTTCTAGATTGATGTAATAATGTTATTAAGCACATTTTATAATGTTGAATTAAGGAGAAATATGTTAATTAAGTCTAGAAAAGTGTGAAAGTATCTCACAACACTTTACAACACCTTTACAAGACATTGTTAAATGCATTTTATTTAGTTTGCAAGGGTCCAAGACCTAGTGTGAATGCATAAAATGCCTCACAACACTAGATTAAGGCCTCATTAAGTCTGGATTTTATCATGAATTAATTCCATGTCAAGCAAAGGGTCCTTTTTTCTACGACATAGATGATACATTGTTTAATATTACTAAACAATGGTTTGACTCATGTCATTTAATTATTATACATTCTTTCATGATTTTTCATGTGTTTTGATGGATTACTTTATTCTTATTCCTAGAGTAATTTTTAATCATGATTATCATTATTCTACTTCTAGGGGCCCACCCTTGGTGGATCTCATTGATTTTACTATGAAACATTTGTTGGTAAAAAATGCATAAAACTTGATTTTATATTATTCGAGCAATACATCTACATATATATGACATAGAGGAAGTAGTTGAACGAAGGTTGAATGGGGATGGTTGAGTGAAATAATTACAATCGGTTAACTGCATACACACCTGCTAGTTACACCCACCACATACAATGTAATATAATATATAACTAATTATGCCAACATTCCCCCTTATATTACATTGTTCCTACAAATGTATCCCCTCAAAGCTCTTATTCAATTTTCCAAGGGACCCCCCTTAAGGCTTACATAACAAAACTTGCTAATTACAAAATGTATATACATCTTTGTGAAGATCTTCCTTGAAGAAACAAATCCTAAATCAGGTGAAGCTTCATCAACTCCCCAATCACAAATTCCTGAATTATTCAACAACAATCCATATTGAGCTCTCCAAACACATGGCTCCATCAAGTTGTCTGATGACCCTAATTCCTAAATTATTCAACAACAATCCATATTGAGCTCTCCAAACACATGGCTCCATCAAGTTGTCTGATGACCCTCAGAAGGGTATAATTTTGATCACATCCTCGAGTGCTCACTGGAAAACCATCCATATTGAGCTCTATGCCAAACCCCTTACATGTCTCCAAAAATCAAAATTCACAATATATGTATTCTTCAATCTGTCAGCAACAACAAGGAAAAGAAAAAACTTAAAGCCAAAAACGCTTCTCATGCAAAGCATCATCTCAAAGCAAGAAGCTAACTTGAGATGATGGAAATTCCTCCATCCTCTTGTGCCACCAACCTCCAATTTGATCTTGTTACACTTTATCCATTTCATATCTTAGACAAGTCTTTGGAGGCCTCAACAATAATAGAAAAGATGGCCTTGAAAGTCCAAGAATTATTGTTTGAAGATCCATTGGCAACATTGATAAACTCATCTAGAAGATATTGAGCAATTGTTTCAATGTTTTGAAATGCACTTTCCCAAGCATTGGCAATAAGAAGATAGATTACTTGATTGACATAACTCAAAGAATATATATCAACTGCTTGATGTATTACAATGCTCATAAAACTAATTTGAGCTCTACCTTCTCTTGCAAAGATACTTACCTCCATGTTACAGCTAATAAGCAATGCATGTAAATGATTCCAAAACATATTGCATACAAATGAACACATTAAATCTCCAAAACACATTAAATCTACTCACATTGTATCCATATTTTCCTTGAATTCTCTAATAGCAATCCCTCCAAAAAATTTGTATCACTAAAATTAAATTCGTAGATCCACAATTCCAAGTGTTTCCTAACTTGCATGTCAATAATCTCTCAACAAAAAATGGGCATTCCTTATTCACGATTCATGCAATTTTTACTAGAAGTCAACTCCAAAAAAAACCATTACAAATTGCATTATGCACATTCAAGTGAAATTTTGAAATGAATAACTACCATTTATCTGGCTTATTCTTCTATCCAAGCAAAAGCTTTCAACATCTTGCAACAATATTTATGACTTGTGAACTATCATGAAAATGAAAGAGTAGCGGACCAAACTGTAGATACCAAATAAATGAATTCTCATTGGCAGTTAACAAAATCCCCACACAACTCACATTAAGTGGGAATCTCACAATCCTATGCCTAGAGAGACCATAGCAAGTATTCAAAACTTAAAAAGAAAACCTTGGCAGAAGGAAAATGATAATTCTTGTTGCAAAAAGAAATCTTAAGAGTTTGGTATGCCTCAAATACGAGACACATGATGATCATTGAAGAAAATATTACTCGGACTGACCATGATAATCTCTTCTATTAAACGGTGCTAATAAAATACTCTTAGAGTTGTAGTTGCAAACTGCATAACCGTCGCTCTACATAAAAAAAATGTTAATAACTAATCAATTTAATATTCCTTCAAACCTCTGTTAAATTATGCCTGTCCACTCTAGCGATGACAATGGATATCACCATGGTTATCTCCTCTGCACGCAATGATTTAAGCAACTGCATCCCTCCAGTCTTGACGTCATTTTCATCTACAGAGGAAAATGAAAAATGTCCACTCTAATACCACATGTTGGTTAAAAAAATGCATAAAACTTGATTGTATATTATTTGAGCAATACATCTGCATATATATGACATAGAGGAAGCAGTTGAATGGAGGTTGAATGGGGATAGTTGAGTGAAACAGTTACAATCGGTTAACTTTATAACTAATTATGCCAACAACATTATGATATACCACTTTTAAATGGAACTATCATTCAAATTTATTCATAAATTCAAAATAGCATTTCATTGAGTATTTGTGGATTGCCCCATTCTCAATTTCATTGGCACATATGGCACATATCTTATATTAATGAAAACGGAAAAAATGAGGATTTTGTACCCTTATTTGACGCCACATATTCCCTATTATTTCCTAATAATATTAATGTCTAGCCCACATAAATCGATATAAGACATGCAACTAATATTTCCCCTTATTTGAACTACCTTATTAGTGAGACTTTCTACATAAAAATTGCATTTCCAATCAAGATCAAACATATAAATAGAAATATCTTATCCTATTCATATTACACACTCCTTTGAAACTTGAAATTTTGACTTATTCTACACCAATAGACTTATCCTAAACAAACAAATCTAGGAGATCAAGTATAAATAAGCTAACTAAGAGAAAACATAAAATATACCACTCATGAATCCACTAATAGGTACCTTGTGCCTAAATGTAAAGGATTATAATCTAATACATTCTAATAAAATAATACCTCACTCAAGTATGGAACTCTTAAAAAAAAATCAACATATTCTTGTATATCTAGATCCTTTAACCTTTCCTAATAATACACCTAGTCTTGTTCAACATGTTTGGTTAGTAATCAACAACCTATTTTTATGCAATTAAATGCTTTGTTGTCCACATACAACCCTATAGATCAAATTTTGAAATATCTATCCCTAGCTCCAAATCATGAAACCATTTGTAAATAGGGAAGAAATTTCTATTTTAAACCACAAGTTGGCAATAGACTATCTACCCTAAAAATCTAGAGAAACTTTAATAATTATTGATAATCTAAACATATCCAATTTAATCTTATAGGAAATTTAGTGAATTTGTTAGACCATAATGGTGTGGAATTCACTCTGTACTATCAATCATGACAAGATTAGATGTCTCAAATATAGTTAGTCCCATGAATATATGTCATGCCTCCGAAATTTGAAATACAATAAATTAACAAATAAAATAAATATCAATAACAATATAAAAACAAATATATTAACAATAAATTAAACTTATTTAAATATAATAGTAAAATAAGAAAATATATTAATATAAATATATAATAATACATATATAAAAAACAACAAAAGACATTGATTAATACATGAAGGCAACAAAATTCATTTAATGGTTATCACTATTCAAAAGGAAACAAGAATATTCCAAAGGGCACCGATTGAGGGTTTAAATATTCATTCAAAATGGAAGCGATGGGGAGGATGGACGGCAATGGAAAAAGACAATATTAATGAATTGAAAGGCAACGATCAGTAATAAGAAGATAACAATCATTAATTAGAAAAAAAAAGGCATCGATTAGGTTTGAAGAGTCATGTCTTGTCCCCATCGTGGGATATTAAAAGAGATCATATTCTAAGGAGAGGGAGAGGAGATGGAAGTTAGGGAAGTAACATTTAAAGGAGATATGATTAGGAAATAGGGCAATCAATCAGAAGTCTACATAAAGCAGCAGATTGGAAATGAAATGGAAAATATATGGAAATAATCAAGGAATAAGAAAAAGATAAAGATAAATAAGAAATATATTTTTGATTATCGCAACAGATATAATCATTGGTCGGGAAGAAGGTCAAGTCTTATATAGATATGATCTACAGTCAATAAACAATAGCAATATCATATTGGAAGAAATTGGTATGCACAATATATTTAATATGATATACATATAAATATGTATATAGTTAATTTATATTAATAGGTATGTATCTAGATATATAGATTTTAAGAATAATTAATGTATGAATACCAATCAATATACATAAATGATAATTATATCTATATATAAATATCAATCGATATAAATAAGGGAATAATTATATAGAATATATATATTATATACGATTATACAATAATGATGCTTGCAAAAATTATTAATCCTTATTAGTCATAATTCGATTGAAACTATTTTTTTTGTTTCTCTTTAAGAAACGTCTTTTGAATATTGAGAACAGATCGATCGATTTAGAGAAGAGAAGAGGATACGCATCAGTTGCACAAAAGAGGGATCAGACCATCAATCACAAGGAACTCGTCTAGTCCGCCATAGTAGGTTGACAATTATTAAACATATATATATAGATACTTAGGGGTATTTTTTCTATTCATTATCTTACATTTGTATAAATATTGCCATGCATAATGAAAGAATATTTAATGTATCATTTCTTCTAATAGAATAGAAGATATTTTTTACTGTTTGGAACCCACCTTGTAGGAAGGGCCTAGGGTGTAAGCAAAAGGGGTAAACAAGGCTAGTAGGTATCCAACTAGAGGGCACTTACACAGAGAACCAAGTTACCCACTTATGGCCCCCACCCAACTCCACAAGGTGGCAAGTGTCTTCAAGGGGTTGGGACACTAATGGAGAAAGTAGGTACAAGTTTCCAAGGGAAAGGGTTGTGGTATACACCCTCTTAGTCTTGGTGTAGAAAAGGCTTCGGACGGACCCATCATGTCCTTTCTCCCAAACCCTAGCTTGCTTGCATTAATGATGATATATGATGTGAACTAATCACCTAACTCTATTAATTCTATATATATATTTGCATATATTATTCATGTGTTGAGTGTAGAATTCAAACCTAGGATTGCATTATTAAAGAGATATTTATTTGGTAAGACGAACCCTAACCCTAATTTGTTGCAATTTGTGATCAATAGGAAAATTCTAGGGAAAATTAGGATAGGGGCATTACAATTGGTATCAGATCATGTTCCTGCCATCTTCTGCACAAACCAACTCTAATTAGAATTAACTATTCAACCTTCTTCTTAAGTAGGCCAATAATGCATTTCTATATGCATGTACCTTCCATGTGTATACTTTGACTTACTTTGTGACTTACATATATTCATGTGTATACTTTATAACCTACATGTATTCAAGTGACTATGTGTATACCTTTCATGAATATACTTTGTGATTTCCAATCTATACTTTGTGACTTGCGTGCACTCAGGTGTATACGTGTATTCATGCGACTTACATATTCAAGTGTATACCTTGCAACTTGTGTGTATTCATGAAGATACGTGTGACTTACGTGTATTCATGCATGTACTTCGTGACTTATGTGTATTCATGTGAATTATGTGAATTCATTTATGTGAATACTTTATGACTTACATCTATATACTTAATGACTTACAAGCATTCTTGTGACTTATGTGTATTCATGTGCATACTTGGTGACTTCATATACTTTGTGGCTTACATGTATTAATGTGACTTACATGTACATTCATGTGTATACTTTGTGACTCATGTGTATTCACGAGTATACTTTGTGACTCACGTGTATTCACGAGTATACTTTGTGACTTACGTGTATTTATGTGTATATTTCATGACTTACATGTATTTATATGCATGCTTCACACTTCTAGTGTATAATTCATTGTGTATTCATGCATACTTCATGTATTACCTATATCCCCTTGTATGCTTCATGCTTCCTATGTATACTTCATGTATTACGTTTATTCACGTGTATAATTCTTGCTTCATGTGTATGTTTTCTGTATTACGTGTATTCACATATATGCTTCATGTGTATGCTTTATGTGTATTTGTGTGTATGCTTCATGCTCCATACCTTGTGTATTACATATATGCTTCATCATTTATGTGCATGCTTCATATCTTATATGTGTTTATGTGTCTTTCACACACATGCTACATGTATTAAGTATATCCATGTATTGGTTCATGCCAAGATGTGTATTCAACAAGATTACTCCATGTGTTTTATGATTAATTTATGCTTAAAAATTATGAAAATATTAAAAAACTTTATTTGTCAAAATGCTTCTTGAGTCGAGAAGCACTAACGAGATAACTTATCTAAAATAATCAAGAGTGTAACTATTGAAGCAAGAAGGGGTGTGACTCCCTCAAAATTGTAGTATAAAAAGGAAAGCATTTCACCCATACCATCATTGAAGAATCCAATTAAGAATATGACCTTAGGTAATTTTACAAGACTTAAATTAGGTTCTCAAGAATAGTGATGATGTGAGAAAAGTTGTGACCCTTCAAAAGGCTATGACTCCTTTATAATGTAGGGTGGTGACTTCTTCAAGAAATAAATATAAAGGATAAATCAATTCATTAACATAAGCAATTGTCAATCAAGAAATCAAACAATTGTCACCCATCTATTCGACAAGAAATAAAATCAAAATATCAAAAGTTTTCCAAATCAACCACAACCACTCAGCTTAGTTGAATCTAATGATATAACTTCCATTTCTCAAATGGAAATCCACACAGTGTCACCACTAGTGCATTGAAGTTGTAGTGTAGGAAAATGTATCCCTTTATATTTTCACACTTGATTGGGCCCTCCCTACTAAAATTAGGCTTCTTTATGCCTTATTTGGTCCTATTTTACATCCACAAGCCTTATGGAATGCATCTTTCCAAGGATAATCCTGACACATATCTAATAACCAATCATAATTTAGTGATTTTGGATTATATGGCCTAGATTTAGTGATCTAGGACTCATATGCCACCTTGGGCATATGGGTCCCACCTAAGTTTCGAGGCCTGGTCCTAAATTTGGCATAAAACTTAACATTTCATGAAATTTGTGTCCCAAGCTTAGCATATTGGGACTCATACACCCTAATTGGCATATGAGTCCTACTTAGCTTGGACCTATTTTATATTTGAATTCTTGGTGGAATTCTATTCTCTTAGATCCGATGTCGGCTTGTAGTGTTGTAATTTCAAGAAATTTGGCATAAACAAATATAAATACAAGGTTATTTCACATATTTTCTCCTAGAAATTTTCATGAGCAAGTGTGATCTAAGCATTCTAGCAATTCAAGAGCATTCAAGAGTTGATTATCAAGAATTTTGGATCTATATTCAAGATTCAAGCATCATGTTAAATTCATCATGCATCATGTGTGTTTTTGAGCTAACATTTGTGATGTAGGTTCTTATGATTCAAGCAAGCTTTCAAGTCAATATCCATATCATTCAATCAAGAGTCAAGATCTACATTCATGCTAGCCATTTCATACAAGATTGTAGCCTTTGTTACAAGGGTTTGGTGAGTTGCAACATAGCATATTTGTTCATTCATCATTCCTTCATTCTATTTTATTTCGTTTCAAGGTTTGATTGCCAAAACGGGTTTGACCAAGGAAAACCCCTATCCACTGTAAGAGTTGTTGATGAACTTGAGCACCCAAAATCACCTAAAAAACCAAGATTAACCTTCTACATGAGAGCAAGAAGAGGATGAAATGTTGGAATATGGTGCAATAATAGAATAATATTATTATCACACTCGAAACGATACAATATGCATCAACACTCCCTTAAACTGACCGAGCTGACATGAGCTCATCTAGACTAGCTAGGAGGGAGAGGTGAGTGTTGATTATATAGCATAATATGGGAATATAATTCCAAGAGTAGTAATAACTCCCAAATAACCAAATTATGTGGGAGTTATGCCTATTTGGAAAATGCCAAATAGGTCCAGCATAACCTACTCAGACGGAGACAAGAGAGTGGTTTTGTGAGGTGGCATAAAATGCCAAAACATTGTGTGAGACTCAACCACCCAAGTGTGGGTGAGAGAGACACATGTAATCTATGGATTACACCACGTGTCCTCAAATAAACCATGAATCATATAACCTAAGTATGCTTAATAATGTGTAGGAAAACTAAATATTAAAAATTCTACACTAGCACCCCCCTTAAGCATAGCTTAGGTGGGTGAAAGGATGAAACAATGTAAATATGGGTCCTAACTACAAGGCCATGCTAGGTACCCATGTACAATGATGAAATATCTCAACATATGAGAAAGAGAAAACTTGTAGGACAAAACTACCTCCCAAGAAAGAAAAAGAAAAGAGACCATGCAGTCCCCAATGTATAATCTCCTGCATTGTTGGTGAATGCTCAACACAAGAAGTTGAAGATAATCCAATATCGTTGAATAATATAATTTCTCCCCTTAGGAAGAAAGAAAACCAAGGATGTATGCAGGAAATCTTCCCATTCTTGAAAGGAATATGTAGGAAGAATGATGAAAATGTATGATGTCTCTGAACTCTTCTCAGGTGTCTCCATGTCGATGCCAAAAATTGCCACTATCAAATCAGGTGTTCTAGGCCACATTGCAAAAGATGAAAATCCAGGACCTAGTGGAGATGGATGTAGAACAAAATTCAAAGACAAAGATATATTCTCTAAAGAAAAAGGTGTCTCCTCCAAATGCTGCTCAATAGTAGCCACAGTCATTTCAAACTGTGAGGAATGATCATGTAGGTAAAGAACAAGAGGGTTCAGAGTTTCCCCCTCAACATTTGAAGAAGGCGAAGAAACTTCATCAAAGAGAAGATTTATGTATTCAATTGTGTCCTCCAAGTCTACAAGATAGGACTCACAAAACAAACCTGCAATGTCTATCAAGTACTCATCTCAAGTAGTTGTGTCTGGAAGACAATGAATGTCCTACCACACTAAATCAATAAAAGCCATGGATGTAGAGATACTAGTATCATCAAGAACAACAGGTGATGTAGGAGATGAAGTCTCAGCATGTGGACCTCTTCAACCTCAGTTGAAATGATACCAAGATTCACTTGACCATATTAATCTCCTAAAAAATGTTCACACTAGATGCCTAGGTGTGTACATCAGCCGAAGGAACATCAGAGGAAAATGGTGAGAAGGTGTATACTCAATATTGATGATCTACCTCCCCAACTGCATTAATATCTATGCTATGAAAATCCTGAATAATCACAGAATTTAGTGTGAACTCAATACTCTTTCCTTCCCCACCATGTGTGATCTGACAGATAGAAAGGATATCTGTTGAAAATGAAGGAACACAATGGACATCATTGAATGATTCTTCGTCTATGTCAATAGATCCTTTCCCACAAAAACACATAAATGTGTTGTTAGCCATCAGGATGTTTGGTGATGAATAAGTTTCAAATGAAGAGAACATACTTTGTGATGAAGCCATGTGATGTGAAGCTCCAGAATCAAGGATCCATCTCCCTGACTTAGAATCTGCAATGGAAACAAGTGCTTTCCCCTTTTGTTTCTCTGACTTTGGTTTAGAAGAAGATGATGAATCCTTTGACATAGTTGAAGGAAAATTGATTTTATTCTTTGCTAAAAGATGCTTCAACTCATGAATTTGTTTTAAATAACATCGATTTTCATCATGCCCAAATTTATTACAGTACAAGTGCATGTGGACTTCTCCTTTTTAGATGATTCTCCTTTTGAGGAAGAGGATTCAAATTCTTTCTGTGGCTTGTTCTTTTTCTTCTTTTGTTTCTAATCAAGATGCCCTAATTCTTTTGTACCTTGGGCTCACTAGCCACCAATACTTGTGACTTATAAACCTTGGTGAGACCCATTTGAATTAGCTTCACTTCCTCTTGGATTAGAAGTTCTGAAAATGCATCAAATGTAGGCATAACATACACAGTTCCCATAGAAATCCTATTGGTGTGAAAGCCAGAAAAAACACTAAATACTCAGGACCAAGCTTGGATAACACATTGAGAATCATTTTTAAATCCTCCTTAGTAATATTGCAATCCTTTAGTTGTGTTCTTAGTTGCTTAATCTTGGAGATATAGTCTTGGATGTGGTTGAAATTTTTTGGATCAAGATTCATAAAATCATTGTCAATTTGATAACCCTAATCTTATCAGTTTTACCATACAAGTTTTCAAGAGTCTCCCAAGCCTCCTTACGTGTCTTGCATGATTCAAGATGAAATTGTAAATCAAAAGAGACTAGTGAACAAATGTAACCAAGAGCTTTCTCATGATTGATCTTCCATTTTTCCTTAGCATTAGCATCAGTAGGTTCAAGAATAGATTCTTTTACATAGCTTGTGCAACCTTTTTCCCTTAGATAATTCAATACTAATTTTTCCCATGTTTCATAATTATATGGAGTTAGGAGTTCAATTTGAGATTTCCCCATTGTACTAACACACAACAAAAGAAATGAAAGCAATAAAAACACCACAAGAAAACCCCCCAAAATTCACTCAATCAATGATCCCCCCCAGAAAAATTTGATGGTGGCACTTTATAATTAGTGCATTTACAATTTTGGAGTTGTCACCAAAGTTTTACAATGTCCAATATTGGACCCAAATATTGAAAGTGCAAAATAATCTCAGAATCAAAACCTCAAATAGCACCAATGTGTAGTGCTCAGAAAAATATCAACTCTCAAAAAAGAATCACCTCGATCCAAGGTCATATGTGAAAGTTACAACCTTTTGAAGTTCCAAAAATGAGAAATGTCCTTCAAATTTGTTGAGAAAACTATTTTTTTGGAAAATATGGACCACTTGAGAAAAAACTAAGTTCACCACTGCGAAGCCTGCAAAATTCTACCCGATTTTCTTTAAAAAAAAAAAAAATCTCGAGAAAAGACCTTCGTATGGCTGAGAAAAAGCCTTGCGAAGTTGACCTTCCAAATTCAAATGCTCAACAAAGAGGGGGGAAAATTTTCTTTTAGAAAATGATGACATCAGCTAACTACCAACTTAAATTTGACGGTCAACAGGATGTCAAAAGAGAACATTTGACTCCCTAGGGAATATGCTTTAGATCCTCAGTTTGAAATTGACGATTTCCAAGTTGTCACGCGCCTGGTCCTCCTGTCAGAATATTCACCGGATATTTGAATGGAGGGAACCAATTATAAAATGGACACCAGGATTTTAATGAATGCTAGCCGATTTATTTTGTTCGCTGTCGATTTCCGACTGCCTGCCGATTGTGGGTGGGTGTTAATGTTTGCAGGTACAAGGTACCCTACAGACTATGCAGGGTACTTTGTACCCTATGGGTAATAATTTTTTGAGTTTTTATATAAAAACTTTGAAATGCATTTTTTTGCTTTTAAAAAAAATTGGATTTTTTTTCAAACTTTTTAATTTTTTGATATTATTGATTTTTTATTTCAATTTTTTTAAAAAATACTTTATAAATAACAATTTTTTTATAATATAAACTGATAATAATAATAATAATAATTTTACTCAGTAAATTCACCTTGATATGCAGTCAAGGGGTTTTTGGGAAAAAAAATTTTTGCCCCAAATTCAACTTTGTCCAAATTGGACAAATTATCACTAACTCATTTGACTGCAAAGTACGACAAAAATTTCCGATGAAAGATGTATAATTAGATGCATTGTTGGGTACATGTGTATTTAATGTGAAATTTTCAATTTAAAAAAAAAATTATGCTCAATGTTCGTCGAAATTGCGACGCTTTGTGATGTTCGTCGGGGTTTCGACGAATGTTTTTTAATAAATAAAAGCGAGTTCGATAATTTATCTATACTTGCAATAGTGTTTACCTATACTTGTGAATTTGCTATATTTGTGATAGTTTGTGGAGGTTATAGGCCAAATTTTTTTGGTGCAAAATATCAGAATTATTAGATTTTGTTACTTGTCCATGATTAAAAATTATTGCCCAGTGTGAGTTTGATATTTTTTGAAGATCTGAATATTCAAGCTTGGTAAAGTAAAATCATGTCAGATAATATTAGTGTAGAACAAAATAAAGAGACACTTGCTAGATTGTGGGCTAGATTGAAAAGAAAGGGTGATGGGAAATGTTATTGTCCTTGCAATAATTGCAAGGGCTTAAAGATGAGAAGACTTTTAATCACAATAGAGCTGAGAAACATTGTAGGCAGCATGCTCATGCTGAAGGGGGCATGATTATCGTCCATTGGTAAGTTTTTCATTATATGTCTTTATATTAATTGAATTTGTAAATGTTTATATCGTTTTAACATTTTTTATATATATAAAAAATCACTTGATCATGATCATGGTTTATTTGTGTCAATCATTATTATAAAGGTGGGGCATCCTAGGGCACATGATATGGATTATCATGGCCCAAAGAATGTGGTTTTGCAAGCGGAGGAACATGGAGCTGTGAATATCGAAGATGAAGTTAATTCTCCTATGGAACAAGATGATCATGCGCCAGAAAACACAATTGAAGATGATGGTACAAATCCATTAATCCATGAAATATTTATTGGTGTAGCTAATCATGATGATCGAGATGAATTTGATGATGTTCATGATTTACTTGTACTTGAGAAGGCATACAAGCCCCTTTGTGAAGGCTCCCAAACAACTCTTTTCTCTGTTGTATTGTTGTTGGTGAACTTGAAGGTTATGAATGGTTTATCCAACATAGCAATCTCACGGATGTTAAGGTATGTCATATATGTCATCTTTTTTCATCTATTTTTGTTGTTAGTTCATCACTAGTAAATAAAGGATCAAATATGTACCATTAATATTCATTATATTAACAAATTATTTTTTTGTTGTAGATTGATAGGTGAATTTTTGTTACCACCATCAAATATTTTACCTCACTCATACCGCGATTTATCTGCCATTATGAAAGATCTTGGAATGGAGTATCAAGCAATAGATGCATGTCTCAATGATCATATTATATATCATAAACAACATGAATTTGCAATAGAATGCCCAGAATGTCATATCAATAGATATCAAATAGATCAACTAACAAAAAAGGTGCCTTGCAAGGTTCTTCATTATATTCCCATTATTCCATGTATGCACCAATTATTTAGGTGCGACAACTTAATGCAATTTATGGATTATCATGCACAAAATAGAAGTGGAGATGACATTCTTCAAATGTTTGCAGATGGTTCTGCATTTAGGGACATGGAGGAAAAATTTCCACACTTTAAAGAAGAACCTCGTAATCTCAGGCTTTCATTGGCAGTGGACGGTGTCAATCCATTTGGAGAGTTGAGATCTATTTACTCGGTGTGGCATTTTTTTATCAAAAATAACATTCTTCCATGGATGTCAATAAAGAGGGAGCACATAATGTTGGCAATGAATGTTCCAGGTATTTTTTTACATCAATTATCTTTGACGTAGTAGCATCTCATTTGTCTTATTTGTTGCATAATGACTTATATTTTTTTCATTTAATAGTCATGTACATTAATTTATATATATTGCAGTAAAATGGTTATAATAATTATGTAATGTTTATGTTCATTCAACTAGGTAAGTACCAAGTTAAAGATATGAATGTATATATCGAGCCTCTTATTGATGAGTTACTAAAGTTATGGAATGGCCACTATGTATGACGTCTCTAGACCAATAGGACAAAGACAATTTCAATTCCATGCAATGCTTGTATGGACAATTCATGATGCCCCAAGGCTAACACATTTTTGTGGTATGTTATAACGTTCGACTGCACTTTAACGATATTTAATTTTATGAAGTAGATATCATGCATGTTTTTTAAATAATCTATTTGTTATATATAATTACAAAAATTGACATATTTAATCCAATTATATATGATCTTGTAGGTCTTCAAACAAAGGGAAAATTTTCATGTCCAATTTGTGGTCCAAAGATGAAATCTTGTTGTTCAACAAGTTTAGGAAAGCAGGTGTTTGATGAGTATAGGCACTTCCTCCACAGAAATCATAAGTATCGAACTACTAAAAAACATATTTTCAATGGGAAAGAAGAGAATACATCAAAACCACAAAGAATGACACCTCGCCCATGGAAGTTGGAATATAATAGAATTAATCATCAAGGTCATACATCGGATCAAATTGTTTATCTATCATATATGATATATTTTGAATTTATATTTTTATATTGTGTTTTGTTTACTCAAGCTGTAATTGACAATGATTGTCATTGTTAATTTGCTTAACTTATATGCTTCATGAAGGTCGTCAAGGAATTAATGGCCAGCTTCCACAGGGACTGAAAAGTTATCCCAAACAATTTAGTAGGTTGCCCTACTATGAGCAGCTACAAATTTTACATTTGTTTGATGCAATGCATATCAGAAAGAATATAACAAAAACGTTATGGAAAATATTGGATGGAGGGCATGACAAAGAAAAAATTGTCAAAATTTGTAGTGACATTCAGGAAGCCAATCATGCAATGAAAAATGTCATTCAATTAAATAGCGATGGAAACCAAATTAATATAAGCACCCTTCCTTGGTTATTAATGAAGCAACAAATAAATGCTATAAAAGAAGTCATACGAAAAATTCAATTTCCCACAGGATTTGTTGTGAACATAAACAATATCATAACAAAGAAAGGTAAATTTGGGTCAAGGATGAAAACACATGATTGGAATACCTTCATTAAGGTAATTATTCTGGTATATTTTATATATATTTGTATATTGCATGTACTTTTCAGTGTATTATTTTTACTAGTTGTGGAAAAACAATGAAAAGATCATTTTATAATTGTTGCAATACGTTCTACCTCTATCTCTCCTAGACAACTTCGACAACAATGTCAAGAAAGTTATATATGATCTTGGAAAATACATGAGGTAAGTAGCGATATTTTTGTAATTTGTTGTATAGATCTTATGTAAATCATTTGTTTTACTTGTTATGTAATATATTGTATATTTTTTTTAAATCTCGTTAATATATTTGTGCCTTGAATCACTTGTAGATGGTTGTCATCTAAAGAAATCCATAAAAAAGATATAAATTATTGGAAGAGAAA
Organism: Sequoia sempervirens; assembly: GCA_007258455.2. Lineage (NCBI taxonomy): Eukaryota > Viridiplantae > Streptophyta > Pinopsida > Cupressales > Cupressaceae > Sequoia > Sequoia sempervirens. The sequence goes on along the minus strand of VDFB02177874.1, from coordinate 148,031 downwards.
AATTCCTCGTCTAATGTGTGAAATGCAAAAGTGTCTACCTTCGACATTTTTCAATTCCTCATACACCAAGCTGAGGAGATTGAATTTTGTGGACCTGTACACACAAGGTCAATGTGGATGGTTGAGAGGCACTTGAAATTTTTGAAGGATTTGGTTAGAGAAAGAGCACATCTTGAGGGTTCTATGGTGGAGGGATATATGGTATACCAGACCATGGTGTACATTATTGAATATCTTCCTAAGTTCGCAACAAAAATCCATGTAGATCACATTTGGGATCCCAACTCCATTAAAAAATTCGAAGGGGAGTACTTGATGGGGAAAGCTAGATTGAGGAAAGTGAGGTAATTATAAGATGGTCATGGAGATTAATTAGAATAAATTTTACATTGCCTTCAATTGCTTGAAAAAAAACAACAGAGAACTAGTCCAAATGAAAGAATCTTCCACACACAAATAGAAAAGTACTGGTATTGTATTACTCCAGAAAATAAGTCTTTCACTACTGGTGCCTTATTTTATCCACTATGTCATCACAACATCTTACTTTGATTATTCCCTTATCGGCATAACTTGAGATATGTTCTCTCGACTAAATATTATCGGTGTAAGATGTGTCATCGGGTGGTCCATTTTTTGTTGTTCCGATATCAATGTGTGCCTCTGATGAAATATATCAGTGTACTTCATGTTGAAATCCTGAGTGAGTCTATCTTTTACTTTCTTGAATAACCCATCGTTCGAAAAAAAAGAATGTGTCCCCGATACGAGCCTTTTATCTTCATCAGAGTCGTATATGAGATCAGAATTGTCACTTGTTAGGCTTTTGATGGCCGACGATGAGCATTTTTTTGGGGGAAATTCCATGAGTTATGCCAATATGCATTTCTTGTGGTGCTACATTCTCTATTTGTTCCTTTTTAATCAAAATATACAACCCAATTTCTTTTTCTGATCGATATGAATGCAATGTGCCTATGTCGATATTGTACAATGTGCTTCCTCGTTCACGTTGTTAGCTCTAAAAAATTTAGGTAAAAATACCTCAAGAGGTTTCCAAACTCTAGAAAGTCATCTATAGGTCAAAATTCAGAGTTTCAGACTTGAAGATCATAAAGGAGGGAAGATACAAGAGATCACTAGAGGATATCATAGTTTTAGATCAACCCTAATACTGGGATTAAATCACCACTTGTGGCATATGAGTCCCAATATACCAGTTTTTAGACTTTTACTATAGATCCTGGTTTACCAGTTGCAAATTCTAGTTTCGGCCTGAAACCCTAAATTGGGACTAAATCACCCCTACTAGCATATGAGTCTTAGTGTGCTTCAAAAGTAATAATTTTTGGATTATAGACCTTGTTTCAAGCATCTTCAATTTTCCAGGTGCACCTCTATTTATCTCCAGTTTGCTATTCTGATTTGAGTTCATTTTCTAGGTCATATAGTTAGGTTTTGCATGTTACTTTCATTTCTTTTCTTTCTAAGCCCTTGCTTAGTGGTGAACCCCCCTTTTATCTTTAATCACACCTTAGAAGACCTTATAGCAGATCCCTTTCCTCAATTGCACCATTAAATTGAGATCTCAAAGGTTTCCTTGAATGAAATAGAGCAAAATAGGATTCCCCTTATATGTGTGTTCCATCTCCTAAAAGGTGGGGCACACCCTATTTTCTTTATTTCATTTTGGTGAACCTAGCCTTTGGACACCTTATTTCTAATTTGGAGTGCATCATAGTCCTAGATCTATAGCTTTCATTAACTTTGCATTAGACCTTGCATTAGTTAATTTGCATTTAGGGCTTCTAAATCTTGCATAGTGAAAGTGCATATAGGTTGCATTTTTGCATCTTGCATCATTGAATTTCATTTGAAATATATAATTGTACTTAGTTTAGACATCAAACAAACTAGAAAACCTAACATTCACTTAGTATTTGCTAAAATTAGTGTCAAAACCCTCATCTGGGACTCATTCGTCCCTCTGGACAATTTAGTCTTGGTGCAGGTTATTTTACCTAATTTTTGGGAGTTCTGTGTTGACTATTTCTCAACATTTGAACCCTACAAAAACCCTAATTAGGACTCATATGCCCCTTTGGGAGATTTAGTCACATGTTAGATCTGAATCTACATTTTACAACTTTAAAAACCTTGTTTATGTGCTTCTGTTTGCTTTTGTTATATTTATGTTTCAGTTTACTAAATTTTTGTTTCATTCATTTCATTGCATCTAGCTTACTTTCAGTCGAATTAGAATTAAAGAATATCATTTATCTTGTGTTCATTGCATTTATTCTTGCATTCATTGATTGTCCCTTGCATGAGCTTTACAACTTGGTTTCCTAATGCTAATACTATAGTGAGATGTAGTTTGAGACTCATGGCATCCCATGATAGTACACTTATCATGGATCTTGGGTTATCGAGCTCTTTCACTCATAGTGTTGGTACTAGTTCACTAGGTATGGACCATACCCTTAACAACTCTCTACCTTCAAGTAGCATAACAAGTGTTGAAACAATGGTTACTAGCATTCCTCAAGAAAACATAATCCAAATCCATGAAGACTTAGCAAACCTACAACATCAAGTGAGTACTAAAAACATTTCAACCACTGCTATTCCCACCATAGATAAGATACATCACATGATTGAAAGTGAAGAAGGAATAGAACTTGCGTGTAACCTAGCTCATATTTTTGGAAAACTTACTAGTTGTGCTCAACCTTCGAACAATGTCCAAGTTCAAGGAGGAACTCAAATTCTTCCTCCCACAACCATTGCCTCTATTCCCACCTATACAAACCCTCAAGTTACAACAATTATGTAACCTACTAGTAATGTATTTCCTACCTTGGGTATTTCCACTAGCAATCCTTGTACCTTTGTGGCATCATATGTCATATCTCCTACCACTTTACCTCTCGTAATCATTCCATTCACTTCCCCCTCAAACACATATACACCTCCACCATATTCACCTCCATCTCAAAATACAACCAATGATGCCATCCTTAATCAACTTTTGCAAAAAAATTCATCCCTTCAAAAGAAAATTTCCACCATAAACCAAAATCAAAATGGCCAACCATCGTACTATGTCAAAAGTAATCCCTTATGCTTGGAGATATTGAGAACACCGATACCACAAGGTATAGATATTCCTAGATTTGAGAAATATGGGGGGGAAAGGAGATCCTTTTAACCATGTTTCCACTTACACCACCTTATGTAGTGATTTTGTCCTTGAGGATAAGCTCTTAGCTAAGCTTTTCCCTAGGTCCTTGAAAGATACCACTTTAGAATGTTTTTCCTTGTTACCAAATAACTCAATTCATTCTTTCAATGATCTTGTTGAGGCCTTTATTAACCATTTCCAAGTGCACATGACTCATAAAATGACCTTAGACAATTTTATGAAATGTAAGCAAAAAGATGATGAAAAATTTATTGACTTCATTTCATGCTACCAAATGCTTTATTCCAAAATTGACATAAAGATCCTTGATTCTCACCTTCAACAAATGTTCATTGAAAACTTACAAACTAAGATACAAGATAAGCTTGGCATGATGGAATATCATGCCTTCGTACACTTGTGTACTTCCCTTCGTGATTATCAAAACTTGATTAGTAGTCGTGAAACAAAACCCACCTCTAGCCATGCTAAAAAGTCTAAATCTACAAACCAAAACACTTACCAACCTTTTAGGAAACAAAATAAAGGCTTACTTAAACTAAACCCCCCTTAACCAATTCAACATTTTGATACCCAAGTAGTTGCTATAAAGAAGACAACTCCTTTCACATTTGGGGATCCAGCTAGGTAATTTACTCCCTTACCCAATACACTCCATAACACAATGTTACAACTCCTAGAACAAAAAATGATCACCTTACCTCCTGTTAAAACTCCCAATCTTAATAAGCCCTTACCTTTGAATTTAAAGATTGAATTCTTATTGTCATTTTCATCAAAAAAATGGACATGACACAGAAAATTGTAAGCATCTTAAACATCTTATACAAGACCTCATTGGTCATGATCGACTTCAAATTGGAGATGTTAATGATCAAAGAAATAAGTTTGTTGCCCCCTCCAGCCAAAAATTGTAAATCTTTACCAATCCTATGCCTAATCATAATATTTCATTTGTCAAAGCTAGTGAAACAAAGAATAATGATGTGATGAATGTTAACACGGATGATGACAACACTAATACTATTGAACAAGGTTTTATAGATACTAATGAAAAAAATCCTATTGATGGTTTGGTTGCTTTGATTGAAACTCAACCTCGTAAGGGCCAAACTAAAAAGCCTCTTGACATTGCTTTCTCATCTAAAGATATTATTAGAAATACACCTGATGGTCCTCTTTACATAGCCAGCTGAATCAATGAAAAGCCTACTAATGGGATATTAATTGATCGTGTATGTGGAGAGAATGTGATCACCGAGGAATTGTTACTTGTGCATAAAATCTATCAAGAAACATATGATAAACCGAAAGCAGATAAAAACACATAATGTTTTTGCATGCCCTATGATGGGATCGATCACCCTTCCTCTAAAAATATGACTAAAACAATTAGATGTCTCATTCTCCATCATCCCAATGTGAGATCAATTTTGTGTGAAGCTTGGTTATCCATGGCTACGTTCCATGGAAGTTGTCCCATCGGTTGTGCATAAAATTTTAAAGTTTCCCTTTGATAATGAAATCTTTATTGTGCACCATAGTGGATTTAATCCTATGTCTTCCCATGAGAAATTTTCTTTAGATTTCATTTAGACTGAGCCTATGGAACCTATTAAACCTCGTGAGTACTTCTTCTTCAAATCCTACCAAAAGTTTAAGGAGAATGCATAGCAAAACAATCCCTTAGAAGCATTCCTCGACCCATAACCTCCTATCCTTGACGAAACTATGATTGAACCTAAAGACATTCCAAATAACCAAGACCAACCTATGAACAAATACTTTTCCTATTTCCTAGAAAATACCAAGAGACAACCAAAACAATCCTATCACGTCTCCTAAGATAAAACAAGTTTATAAAGCTAAAGAGAAAGTGATTGAACAACCTCCCATGGTTCCTTCCATTCCTCCCCTTAGAGAAGAAAATAAAACTATGGTTGATAAACCCGCTCCTACACAAACACAACTTGACAATCGCATAAAAAGAAACATAAATGCTAGAGAGCATAGGTGTAGATGTCTTGCTCTTGCTCAAAGGTTAAATGAAGAAAATCAACATCCAAACTTGACTGAAGAAATACATGATGAGTCTCCCTCTTTTCCACAATGAAAAGATCCTATATCGCAACCACAACAAGAGCTAAATCCTTCTTTAGAAATTATCATCCGATCTCCCATTGTGATTAACTTAGATGACAATGATGAGGTTGCTCAAATTTATGAAGAAGTGCATAATGAATTGAATACATTATTTTCTTCGATGAGCTTAAATGACAATTCTCCTAAGAAGAGTGTTGAACTTGGTGATGAACCTTGTACTACACTCGCTATTGTTCCTTTGGCTAGTTTCCCACCTTCTATATGTGATGAACAAGATTGGGATGCAAACAACCTGCTATAGGTTGACTCGCATGTGCCTTACTACTCTTTTCTTTGCTTTATTTTTCATGTTATGTGTGTAATTGAATGTGTGTAATGTGATCCCCCGTTTTGTTTTGTTTGATGTCTCTCTCTCTCTCTCTTTGTGACATTCCTCTATTTGTACCTACATTCTTCTCTATGTCATAAAAATATTATCTTTTCATTTGTCTTGTGTTTTCCTTTTGGGGATGATGCAAGGTGTCGAGACATCTAGGTCTCTTCCATGTTGAACTGAAGGCTTCTCTCTTTTTTCACTCTCTTTGTGTCATTCTTCCTATTCCATGAGTATTTTGGGGAATGATGATAATTCTAACCTCTCTAAAAATATTGTAGCAAAGACATACTGACCCTGAATCTGTGGATCCCTTATGTGTAATTTTTGGATTTCATTTTGGGGGCAACCCATTTTCATGATGTAGCTTCATTTGGGAACATATGACTTGTCATAGGGTTTTCCAAATAAGCTCTTATGTCCTCTTTATAGTTAGCATTGATCATTTGGTACTTAAAGTAATTTCTCACGGAATGGTGTTTAGCAATTTCTTTAAAGTGGGGGCATACATTGGTGTTATTATTTTTCAATTCATGTTTCATTATGTAATCTTCTTACTTCATGTGATGCATATTTTTCTTTGTGGTGACATTGGGTGTGATGGCCTTCAAGAGTGTGATCTCTCTTAGCATATTATATTCCTCTTAGTGGCTTGAGGCAACACATTGCATCCCCTAAGTTGTGAATCTTCTATTCTTCAATTGGTCCTCTCTTGGAAATATTAGGCACAATATTCCCTAACTTAAGACCTTACATGAACTAAGCAAAAATCCTTTGAACATACCTTACACTATTTTTCATTTACAATATCGGTTATATGGCCACCTTACATAACACACTTTGCTTTCCTGCGGAGCCATCTTGTTTATTCATAGGTGTCAATCATACAAAGTTTTACTTGCCTCATGAATCTTGTCGTTAGTGTTGTGTGGCACCTTATCAAAGTTATCAGGAGGTATAGCTTTGGTATGGTTATTGTATGGGAGCAAACTTAGGTGTGACTTTCCCATAGCCACTTGCTTGTTCGTGTGAGCACATACTGGTCACATGCATATGTGTCTCACTGGGGTCTCACCTAGTGGATGGCCTGAGGTTCCACTAGCCCTTGTGAGTGTGTGTTGGTTTGCATAGTGGACATCATGTTTCACTTATAAACATTTTTGGACAAACAAATTAGATCTGATCCACATCACGTTGGACAAACGATTGAAGCTTCATCCACCTCCTTTTTTTTTGTTCTCTTTGTCTTTGGCAGTGTATGGTTGTATCTTTTTGTTGCTTCATACATCATTTTCATGTGTTTTATTTTGTGCCTATGGTAGTTTTCCATAGGATCTTGATCCTAGGAGCTTGATCATCCCTCTTGATCATTTTCGTCTTATCTCATTAGCATTGGTACATTTGAACCCTGTTGGATGTTGTGGTTGTGTTGTTGATATGTGGTTTTCATTGATGTCAGCACTATTAGCATTAATGCATTAGAAGCTGCATATGTCAAGGATATTGAGAAAATTGTAATAAAAGTGCTACAAGTTGTCAGTGGTGAAGTGAAGTTCAATCTATTGGTGAACTCAGTACATTGTTTTTCAGAGGTTGTGGACTAAAGGGTTTCTTTTTTAGTAAATCTAGTTTATCCACGTTGAGTTTTAGAGATCCGCGTGAAGATTTGATCAAGTTATGAAGATTTGTATTCTGATAGTTTTTTTGTTACTTCAGTTTGTGTTCATGAATGAAGATCATGTGATTTCAATAATTTCAGTTGTTGTGGATGCTTCTCTGGTGATTCATGATGTTTGTGGATGTTTCTAGGTCATGCTTTATCTATGTTGCACGTCTACATTGATTGTTGTGCTTGTGATCCAAGATTTTCTCTTAAGTGTTCATATTTTTCATGTTCTTGGCCGATAAAGTGTTGAAGCGTGTTGTGGATCTTCAAGGAGTAATTAATTGAAGTGGTTCATGTTTGAGGATGTTATTTTCGGTCTTCACTATGTTGTGGCCGACCTTGGTTGATTCGCATGAATAATATTTATTATTTTGGACTGACATTTTGTATTCATTTTATTATTTCTTTGTGGCCGACTTATAGTGATGTAATTTCTTGTTGCAGATATATAAGAGTGATTTTTTTTATCATTTGAATGCATGAGAGTTGGTGTGAGTGCGAAGTGTATGAGTCCTATGTGTGAACATTGTTTAGATCATTCAAAGGTAGAGGAAAGAGTGAAGAAGAGTGAAGAAGAGTGAAGAAGTGTTCATGTGCTTAACCAAAACTATAATCAGGCATTAGCAGATGCTATTTTCTCAGTTCAAAATCTGATGGATATAATCATAACCTTTTGTAAGATAGTGTGTCTTCCTTTGGGCAGTAAGCCTATTTGTAATTGAGCAGTGAGCTCTACGCAGTGTGCTTGAATGCATGTGCATTCCCCATTCATATTTCCTTATACTTTTAACCGCGTATAATCTTGTGGACTGACCTCCACCATGGTTTTTCCCCTAACAGGGTTTCCACATAAAAATATTGGTGTTATGTGTACTTCTGATGTGTTTTTCATTCATACTTTCATGGTTATTGATCTGATCTATGAATAAGTTTAATAAAGTTGAATAAGTTTAAAATTCTATGACAACTGATTCACCCCCTCTTGATGCGTATTCATCTACTTTAGTGTGAGTTTGAACCAAGTTCCTCCTTTCACTAAAGTGGGGGATAAATATATTGTAGGAAAATGTATCCCTTTACATTTTCACACTTATTTGGGCCCTCTCTGCTAAAATTAGGCTTCTTTATGCCTTATTTGGTCCTATTTTACATCCACAAGCCTTATTTAATGCATATTTTTTAGGATAATCCTGACACATATCTAATAACCAATCACAATTTAGTGATATGGGACTCATATGCCACCTTGGGTGTATGGGTCCCACCTAAGTTTTGAGACCTGGTCTTGAATTTGGCATAAAAATTAACATTTCTTGAAATTTGTGTCCCAAGCTTAGCCTATTGGGACTTATATGCCCCAACTGACATATGAGTCCTGCTTATCTTGGACCTATTTTAAATTCAAATTCTTGTTAGTATTTTATTCTCCTAGATCTGATCTTGGCTTGTAGTGTTGTAATTTCAAGAAATTTGGCATAAACAAATATAAATAAAAGGTTATTTCACATATTTTCTCCAAGCAATTTTCATGAGCAGGTGTGATCTAAGCATTCTAGCAATTCAAGAGAATTCAAGAGTTGATTATCAAGCATTTTGGAGCTATATTCAAGATTCAAGCATCATGTTAAAGACATCATGCATCATGTTTGTTTTTAAGCTAACATTTATGATGTAGGTTCTTATGATTCAAGAAAGGTTTCAAGTCAAGATCCATATCATTTAATTAAGAGTCAAGATCTACATTAATGCTAGCAATTTCATACAATATTGCAACCTTTGTTACAAGGGTTTGGTGAGTTGCAACATAGCATATTTGTTCATTCATCATTCCTTCATTCTATTTGATTTCATTTCAAGGTTTGATTACCAAAATGGGGTTTGACCAAGGAAAACCCCTATCAACTATCAAAAAAAAATATTTCCCTCTCTTTGATGTGTGATTTGAATATTTAGGTTGAATATCCATTTAAGAGAAAGATTGGAGAAATTTTTCAAAGTTGTAAAGTTGTCAAAGTTACCATATTTCTTGCAAGATCATGGAAAGTCATCTACAAGTCAAAATTCAGAGTTACAAACTTGTAGATCGAAAAGGAGGGAAGCTAAAAGAGATCACTAGAGGATATCATAGTTTTAGATCAACCCTGATACTAGGAATATTCACCACTTGTGGTGTATGAGTCCCAGTATACCAGTTTTTGGACTTTTTCAATAGATCTTGGTTTACTAGTTGCAAATTCTGGTTTCAACCCAAAACCCTAAACTGGGACTAAATCGCCCCTACTATTATATGAGTTCCAGTCTTCTTCAAAATTCATAATTTTAGGATTGTAGACCTTGTTTCAAGCATCTTCATTTTTCTAGGTGCACCTCTATTTATCTCAAGTTTGTTATTCTAATTTGAGTTCATTTTCTACTTCATATAGTTAGGTTTTGCATGTTACTTTCATTTCTTGTCTTTCTAAGCCCTTTCTTAGTGGTGAACCCCCACTTTATCTTTAATCACACCCTAGGAGACCTTATAGAAATCCATTTCCTCAATTGCACCCTTAAATTGAGATCTCTAAGTTTTCCTTGAATGAAATGGAGCAAAATAGGATTCCCCTTGTATGTGTGTTCCATCTCCTAAAAGGAGGGGCACACCCTATTTTATTTCTTTCAGAAGTATCATCCTAGGATGATCAATATCCTAAAGCCAAAATAACATTTGTTAGAGAATGTAATGAAGACAACTCAATTCTTTAGGAATCTACAAAATTGGACTCTTGAGAGATCTTAAGAGAAATATTGGAAACCTATCGTAGGGTGTATTCTTCAAGCTTCATGAAGGAACACATAATTATTCTAAAAATTTATTCTACTTATTTTTTGGACAAGACCATATTGCGCAAGAAAAACCATAAACATATATATTTCATGCACTCATAGAAACAATAGTAATGCATGGGTTAACCTTATAACCTACAACATTAATCTAAGTAAACTTATAGAAAATATTTTTGATACTATTCTTCTCCTATAATCATTCTTCTTGATTGGAGAACTCTACATCCATGATTAGGATCAAGAATATCAATATAAATTTGATACAAATCAAGTTACATTATTGGCCCATAAACCACTGTGTTGCAAAAAATTGTATACTTTGTTTGATATGGGAATAATTGATGATAAATTGGACTTAATGAGGCCTTGATTTGGTGTTTTAAGGTGTTTTACACATCCACACTAGGTCTTGGACCCTAGAAAATTGAATAAAATACATTTATTGATGTCTTACAAGAGTGTTGTAAGGTGTTGTAATACATATTCACACTTTTCTAGGACCATAATGATATAATTCACCTAAATAACCTTACCGAGACCTATTTCAAAGTGTTGTAAAGACTTGTAACAACTTTCACACTTTACTAGGCTTGTCATCAATATTTACACCTTTCTTATGCTTTAAATGGCCCCTTTATGCACTTATAGGCCGTAATTAAGTGTATTGTTGAAGAAGAACTGAATAAAAAACATTTAATACATCTTAATATCTGACATCCACTCAAAATTTCCCAGGTTGACTAAGTCACCACCTTGGGTGACTTAGTCCCATGTGGCACAGAAATCAAAATTAATATAAATTTCTTTCGGGTTTTTATTCTTTAAGACCTAAGGTTAGCCTGTGATGAGGTATTTTCGAGAATTAAGGAATAATTGTGTATAAATAAGTTCTTTTCTTCTCATTTCAACCCCCATTCATCCATTAACTCATCTTCGCAACTCATTCATCAATTATCTTCTTTCCCAAATCAAGCAAGCTAGGGTTTTATCATTGCAAATCATCAGGATAGCTTCCTAAGACATTCAAGGGAAGATTCTTCCTATTTTGTTGCAGAAAATCAAGATCAAACATCATGGAAGGGTAATCAACTTCATTATTGCATGTTTCATTTCATTATTTCATCATTTTGGTTTAATTACTTAAAAGGGGTTTGACCAATGCAAACCCCCATGCCCTAACATTCAACATTTCTTCTTCTCTTCTTGTGTGTTTGTAGATTTAGGACTCTTGGAAGCTTGGAAATAATTAAAAATCAAGTTGGAAGGTTGTTCAAGTCTTCTCTTCATTCAACAAGTCAAAATATCAACAAAAACTCATTTTTAGGTTTGGAAATTAGAACTTTTAAAGTGGACACTTGTGGGAAAGTAGAGTGTAGATGTAGGGCATCCGCTTCCACTTCCAAATTTTTAGAGATTCAGAAATGGACTAAGTCACCAATTTGGGTGACTTAGTCCCACTGAACCTGATTTTTAGAGATTTCTGTAAATCTGGATACCCATTTGGTAGATTCCCGTTCTGCCAAAATTTCCCAAAACTGGGACTAAGTCGCCCCACCTGACCTAAGTGTCCCGGTCAACATTTCAGTCAAATTTCCAAAATTCCAAAATCTCCCAGCATCAGACTTCTGATTCCAAGTGCACCTCTTCCTTTTTGTTCTGTCATTTCATCATTTTATTGCATTTCTTAGGAATTTTTGCATATCACATTGTGTTTTCCAACATTTTGTATTTTCATAGTGTTAGGGTTAGAAAGGAAAATATCTAAAAATTAAATGTAGATTTAATTAATAAACAGTGAATCTAAAACACACATGGAATAAATTATAACACAAATAATTTAATGTGGTTCACCCAATCTGGGTTACATCCACCAAACCGCAGCCATCCAATAATTTTATTATCCAGTGCAAAAAACCTATTACAATCTTGCGAATAATCGTGTTTTTCATCATACTATAACCCACATCCAAACCCCTTTTTAACAAGCTTAGAAGCTTCCAGATTTGGGTTCTACAAAGTCAGTTTTTTTCTTTTTTCGTTGATTTTTCCTTTTTTCGGTGATGACCCTGGCAAGGATACATGTCGGGGTGTATAGTATAGCATGATCAGTCACCACATACCAACAATCTCCCACTTGGAGACTAATCCTGGATGACACTGCTGCACTTATAACTCCCACTGGAAATAAGTACCTTGGACCCTTATGCTATGTTATACTTGAATTCAAACTTGAAGGCCAACCGAAGCTGAAGAGGAGCTTAGCTTCTCCCTTGTCACCGCCTTTGTAAACATATATGTTGGATTGGAATTTGTATGTATCTTGTCCCGCTTGACCTGTCCATCCTCCAACACTGATCGAATGAAATGATATCTCAACTGTATGTGTTTTGTTTTTGAATGCAAGGTAGAATTCTATGCAAGATGTATAGCACTCTGGCTATTTGTAAACAAGTAATTTTCAGCCTATTTTTTTGCTCAACTCATCCATGAAAAGTTGCAGCCATATGATCTCCTTTTCCGCCTTTGTTGCAACAACATACTTTGCCTCTGTGGTGGATAAAGCAACCACCTTTTGCAATCGAGAAATCCAACTCACTGCTGTCCCACCAACTGTAAATACATCACCAACTGTAAATACATAACCTGTGGTACTTTTCCTGGTATCTATATCCCCTACCAAATCTAAGTCAACATAGCCTTTTAAATTAGTATTAGAGCCCCCAAAACATAAACATTTATTGGATGTACCTCTCAAGTAGCTGAGAATCCATTTTACCGCATTCCAATGCTCAACTTCGGGATGACTCAAATACCTGCTAACAACTCCTACAACATGTGTAATATCTTGTCTCATGCATACCATGGCATACATTAAACTCCCTACAGCTGAAGCATATGGTACTTTAGACATTTTTTCTTCCTCCCCTTGTGTCTTTGGACACATATCCTTAGTCAATTTAACATGACTAGGAAAAGGTGTGCTAACAGCTTTTGCATTCTCCATATGAAATCTCTGCAACACCTTTTCAACATAATTAGCCTGAGATAAAAACATTTTTTTGCTTGTCCTATTTCTACAAATTTTCATACCAAGGATTTGTTTTGCTACCCCCAAATCCTTCATAGCAAAATATTTTGCTAACTGTTGTTTTAGCTCACTTATGTGATCCATGTTAGACCCAGCTACAAGCATGTCATCAACATATAAACATAAAATAATGTAGCATCATTATCCAACCTCTTAAAAAATAAACACAATGGTCAAAATTACACTGACTATAGCCTTGCTTAGCCATAAAACTATCAAATTTTAAGTACCATTGTCGAGGTGCCTGCTTCAAGCCATATAAACTTTTCTTCAATCTGCACACTAGTTTCTCTTTACCTTTGACCTCAAATCCTTGTGGCTGGTCCATATATATTTCCTCTTCCAAATCACCATGGAGAAAGGTTATTTTAACATCAAGCTCTTCTAAATGCAAATATTTAATAGCCACAATACTTAAAACAATATAAATAGAAGTCATTTTAACAACCTGAGAAAAAAATATCATCAAAATCAATACCTCTTTTTCTGTGC
>VDFB02177874.1:98982-134181 GCA_007258455.2 Sequoia sempervirens | reverse complement strand
AAAGCTATCTTGATGACTTAGAATGCTAAAACCCTAGCTTGCTTGAGAAGAATAATGAATGATGAGTGAAGAATGAATGAATTTGTTATGAATTAGGGTTTAGAGACTTGTATTTATAGGAAATCCATCTAATTTACTTGTTAATTTGGTCCCTAAAGCCGACATGGAGAAAAATCAAACTTAAAACCTAACTTTTCCCGCTTAAACCCCGAAAATGGCCCAAATGGGACTCATTCACCATCAAGGGTGAATGGGTCCCACCTAGATAGGACTAATTCATCCTTAATGGTGAATGGGTCCCACAGGGGCTATTCTGCTAGCTAGAATCCCAGGAAGTAAGAAAATCAGGTTTATATGGTGACTTTTTCATTATTTGATCAAATTATGCTTCAGGATGCACAATATGGGGTTATAGGGGCCTATTAATGATTATATAAAGGGTAATTAGGGCTTGGAACAAAAAAATAAATGTGAAAGTGTGATTAAATACACTTTAAAACACTAAAATGAGGTCCACTTAGCCTAGAAAGGCACAACATCCAATGTGAATGTGTAGGACACATTACAACACTATATTACAGTCAAATTCAATTTACAAGCCTTCTAGATTAATGTGATAATGCCTTTAAATATATTTTACATTGTTGAATTAAGGGAAAATGGGTCCAAGTTAGTCTAGAAAAGTGTGAAAGTGGGTTACAACACTTTACAACACCTTTACAAGACATTGATAAATGCATTTGCAAGGGTCCAAGACCTAATGTGGACATGTAAAACACCTCACAACACTAAATCAAGGCCTCATTAGGTCCAATTTGTTATTACTTATTCCCAAATCAAGCAAGCAAAAAGGGATACTTTTTTCGTGTCCACATAAACTAATCTTTTTGCTTCTCAAGTGAAGAAATATATTTTGAATATTTACAACAAATCGATTGATTTAAAAAAGAGAAGAGAATACACATCAATTGCACAAAAGAGGGATTAGAATAGTGATCACAAGGAACTTGATAAAATAAAGGATAACACAGAATTTTATCATGTAACTCACAACCAACACTAAACAACAAAGAAATAAGGTGAAGGAAATAACTCTCTATTGAGAAATAAGGAACATCTTCATTACAAATCTGTAGTACTCATGAGACATGAGTTACAAAGTAAAGAATAATCTGCCCCTGTAGCATCCAAACTCAAAACTCTCGAAGAAAACAGAGAAGAGATAGATATATAGAAAAGCCTCTCAAAATTCAAATTTGAATTTTGGATCCAAAATTGATGTGTTTTCAAAATTCTATCTCTCCTTCAAATCACCATGTGTCTAAAAGAAAACCCCTCCAAGCATGCATAAGGAGTAGTCAATTTGGAAACAATTCCAAAGGGTCGTATGAAACTGAAAATCCCTCAAAAAGAGGGTCACAACTTCAAGTGAACTTCAATTTTAGGCCTCAAAACAGTCCTTGATTGAATTCAAGTAAAAGTAAACTCAAAACAGATGTAGAACTCATAAATAACTACCTCAAAACCCCTGATTTCCCTCAACATGTTGGCACAATTCTCTCAGTTATCTCCATGATTCAAGCAAGCTCTAAATGCTCCATTTGAATTTTTGAATTGTCTTTGAAATCACACTTTATTTTTGCATTGAAGATATCATTTAATTTAAATGATTTATGATCATTTGAAATAAAGATTTACAAGTTGAATCAAATGCATAAATAAAGTTAATTTCCTCATTTTAAAAAGCTATTTTTGCATTTGATAATAACATTTATTAAAATGATTTATACTTATCATTTTAAATAAATGTTTTTACAATATGACTTCAATGCAAAAACTTCTTATAATCGAAATGCACCAAAGGCGTTAATATTTTTTGCATTATATAACATTTATTTAAAAAGTGACAATAATTCACTTTAAAAATAAAGTTTTACAATTATTCTCAAATGCAAAAATAAAAGGCCTAAAGCACAAATTTATACCTTAAGAAACATTTAAAAGTTTCAAAAAGATTTGAAGGCAAAGAGATGCCACACATGAAAAAGAAGAATGGAGTCTTTTTTTAAAAAAACTTAAGGCAAAAATATGCCTTTCACTCCATGGAATCTTCTAGGTTTTCAACCCTAAAATGAATGCAAATACATTCATTCTTTCCATTTCATTCTGCTAGAGAAAAAGAGAGGTCGCTGCTATGAAAAACCTAGCCTCCATTTGAGCTGGAAATCTCTATTTAGTACACTATTATTCTGCAAATTGGATGCCTGGAACATGGTAAGTTTGAATTTCATTAAATATGGAACTTTCTTTTGTTTTTGAAAAGTTTTTACAAGCTTACATGGCGCGGCCATACACATTTTTGATGCACTTCCTTCAATCACTTGTATTCTTTGTTGATATCTCCATTATTTGGCCGCCATACATTCTTCAGGAAAGCTTGAACTCACAGTTTTCACTGAGTATATTCCTTTCAAAATAGAAAAAGGTAAAATCTTCTTACTAGTAATTTCTTGAAGTTCTTCATAGACGCCATGATAAACTCTACTTGAGTTTATAAATGCATCTTTTTTGTTCCTTTGAAAGTTTGTTTTTTGTTTATAGCTTTTCTTTTTTTTGTTTCTATTGCCATGTATATTCTAAATGAAACAAGAAGAAACCTTCAGGCTGTGGCTTAGAGTTGCTTTTAAACTCACAAATATATGATTTATTTGAGAGAAAACCATAGAAATCTTTGTCTGTACTTCGAGCTCTCTTTTATTACATATGCTTGAGGGTTTTTACTTTAAAAAATCCAGCTCTTCTTCTTTATTTTGATCTCTGGATAACTTGCATACTTGATGTAATGAATAAGCTGTAATTTTTGTTTTTTCCTCATTTCTAAACAATGGGTATTTGGTTTTCATGAATAAGGAAAAATAGAAAATTTCCTTTTAAAATCAGTAAATGAAACTCCTCTTTCTCCTTGTATCTTCTTCTTTTTCTAGAAAAAATAGATAGCTTCAAGGCATGAAATATTAAAGCACTCTCTTGTAGCTGCATATTAAATTTCCACTGCATATTAAGAGAACCACTTGGTTTCCTTATTTATGAAAAATAGGTATTTTATTTTTCATTGTTTTGCTGAAACCTCCTCATGGTGTGGACTGCATCTACAGTTGTTTGTGTATCCTTAAAGCCCACTTTATATAGTGTAGACTTTTGAATCTACAAATCTTTGCTTCTGGTGACTAAGCTATAATTTCCATTGATATCAACAAATGATTATGTTTAAGTAATTTTTTTGTGTTCTTTCAAAATGAACAAATACTCATCATTTTGTTGCATGTAATACTCTTTCCTAAAATTCTTTCATAGATGCTTCATTTTACTTGATATTCAAGATAGAGTATTTATGCTTTATGACTCAAAATTGGTCAAGTTGTCATCTACTTCTGAGGTATTTAATACCACATTTCAGAGATCCTGGAAATGAAATATTGTTGTTTCTTTCAAAGGACTATGTAAACAAAACAAGCATAAAGCCTTCTTAGCAAAAGCATAAAATTACTTTGTTGTTCTCTATTGTAGCAATACTTTCCTAAAAATCTCTCCAAAACATAATGTTGATTTCATGATATTCAAACTATTGTAATTCCTTGAAGAGATGCTTCATGAATTTGGCATGTATGCTTGTTCACTATCATTGAAAAGTTGATGTAAATGGTTCTGATTACTTTTCTTTCATACTGTAGAAAAATTTATTATTATGAGCTGAGCTCAACCCTTGAGGGAGCCACATTTCTCCCCACTCATGTTGCAATCTAATTAATTTAAATAGCAACAAAACTTATCCTGTTTCTGCACATGAAACAAACTAGTTAGTAAAAAAACAATGGATTCAATGATTTCTCTTGATTTGATTTGATATCTCTTTCATTTTACTCAGTTGATTTGATTTAATAATGAGTACAAACTATATTTTTGTTGAATTTCCACATGTTCTTGAATTTCTTGACCTGAGCTCTAACATAATTTTTTGTAAATCACTGCAAATTCTAGAACTCAAGAGAGAGATTGAAGTTACTAAAGACATAGGAGATCAAGTTGAAGCCACAAGTCAACCCTACATCAGCCTCCCAGGAAATGATAGCATGATCTCCTTTTTCATGTTTCACCTTCAGTTGTTCATCAATTGTATAGTTTTTACTTCTTGTTGAATCCAGTCAACCTAGTCTACCCATAGCTTGTGTGGGATCACAAAACATATTTCTCAATAAATCAATTATTCATGATATGTAATGACTTATGTACTTTTCTGAGTTTAATCCATTTACATATTTTGTAATTTTGAAGTTGCAATTGTTTTAAACATGTGTTTTGTAACCATAATGAATGATTATCTCTGCATTCTTTCTCTTTGATCTGCAATTTATTTTTGATAATCAGCAATAATAAATACTGCAGAAAAGTAATTTAGCATTTCACTTCAATCTTCTGAATTTTTTCCTTCTAAATGAAACTTGTTTATTTGTTTGTTTGAACCGTTCAGCAGTTTATCTTAAACTGTTTGAATGATTTTAAAAAACATATGAACAAGTTAACTGATTCATTTTGAAAGTAAGGATTCACCAGATAACTCAAAACTTTTATACCCCAACAAATAAACTTCACTAAATTCTTACTAATTTTAAGCAAGAGCTAAAAATTGGTAACATTTCTAAAGACCTCTCAGGGGTGTTTTCCTGCTAAACAAAATAGGCCAGTTGCCTTGCTTATCCATTGGGCATGGAGTCCATTTATTCCTTTTTGATCCAGAAAACTTTATACAGAGTTCCTTTTTCTATTGTAACTGCTAGTAACTTTGTTGTTATTAGTTACAATCCCATGGGGTATATATTTGTTGTTGATGACATTGAAGTTCTATTCCATGTTATGAATAGGAAGTATCTATCTCATTGAACTATATCTAGTAACATCAGAGTTTGAGCTTTTATTCCCTCCTAACAAAACTCAAAGTAAAATAACAATTGTGCAAAATAGCACTTATAGGAAACTCAAATGCAACTAATCTATGTGCAGAAGCACTTATTGAACATTTAGAACCTACTGAAATATGTACAGATTAGACCCTACCTCAAAAGCAATGCTTGAGGTGAATCCCATTCACTGGGATAGGCTCAACTTCACCATCCAACTTAGACAACTGGAAGGCATTATGTTGTTTCTTTTCAGTAATGATGTATGGCCCAGTCCACAATGCATCAAACTTGGAGTGCTTTCCAAGTTTTCTTTTCAATTCATCCCACTTTAGAACCATGTCCCCTTCCTGGAAAACTCTTGGAGGTGCCCTTTTATCAAATGATCTTTCTACTTGAGCTTGATGTTGCTCAATATTTTTCATTGCTTCATCTCTAGTCTCTTCAAGTTCAGTCAGCTGAGCCAATCTTGTTATCATAGGCTCTTCTTCAATCATATCAAGTTAATTTACCAAATCAGGGGCTAGGAGCTCAAGTGATATAGGTAGTCTGGCTTCTTTTCCATACACAAGCATGTATGGTGAAAATCCAGTTGACCTTTTTGATGTAATTTTGTCAGCCCACAAGGCTGATTTCAACTTGGTATGCCAAGTTCTTTGATTACCTTCCATAGTCCTCTTGATGATCCTCAGAAGGTTCTTATTAGTGGACTCGGCTTGTCCATTTCCTTGAGGGTAATAATTAGAGGATGTATTCAGATATACACCATTTATAACATCCCATTTACATATCTTAGTTCTTATGAAAGCAAGTGCATTATCTGAAACAATAGATTCAGGAACTCCAAACCTGGTTATCAGCTCCTCATAAAAGTTTAGAACAGTTGTCTCATTTGCCTCTTTAAGTGCTACAGCTTCAGTCCATTTTCAAAAATAATCAGTGGATGTAAGAACCCACTTGTGGCCTACACTTGATGATGGGTTTATGACTCCAATGAAATCTAAGCCACACTTCATAAAGGGTTGTTCAATCCGAACTGGCTGTAATGGAAGAGCTACTAACTTTTCTTTTCCTGCAAATATGGCACATTCTTTGCACTTCCTCACCCATGAATGAGCATCTTTGAATATGGTAGGCCAGTAATAGCCTCCTTTCATTATCTTAAGAGTTGTATCTCTTGGAGAGAAATGACCACTAGCTAGTCCTTCATGAAACTCATGTAACACTTTGTCAATTTGATCAGCTTCAATACATCTAAGCAATACACCATGAAAGTCTTTTCAAAACAACAAACCGTTCAAAAGAACATAAGGTATTGACTGTAATCTAAAATACCTTCTTTTAGATTTAGTCAAATTAGGAGGACACTCACCAGTTAATAAGAAATGTGTCATTTCTTTCATCCAACCTATAGAAGTTATAGGTGTAGCAATTAGTTCTTCATCCTGATGAGCTAAAACAACAGTTTCCTATTTTTCTGTACTGTTGTCATTATTCTCTGTAAGTTGTTCACAAAGACCTTTGCCTCTTATTAGTTTGGTAACCTTGATTTCAAGGTCATATTCCATCACCTTAGTCACCCAACCAGCTCTTTTTCTATTCAGATCTTTATTTAGTAAAAATTCCTTGATTGAAGGGTGAGCAACCAACAATTTAGTTCTATTATTAGACAGCATATGTCTATCTTTAAACTTCTGATCACAGCTAAGACATGATTTTCTATAAAGGAATAATTAAGTTCATAGTCCTTAATACTTTGACTGAAAAAATATATGGGTTGCTCTAACCCATGATCATTTTCTTGAACTAGCATGGTTGCAATATTATCAATATTACCATATGCATACAGAGTAAAATCCTTTGAAAAATCAGGATTCAATAAAGTAGGAGTAGTTGCAAGTGCTTCTTTGATAATTTGAAAGCTCCTCTTTCCTTCTTTAGTCCAGCTAAAAGAAACATTCTTTTTTAACATTGAAGTCAAAGGAACTAATAATTCAACAACATCTGGGATGAATCTTCTTACAAAGTTGATTCTACCCAGGAAACTTTACAGACCTTTTTTGTGTGTTGGTAAAGGAAGAGAAAGGATTGCACTTAATCTCTCCAGATCTATTGAGATGCCATGCTTTGACACAATGTATCCAAGTAATTTACCTTCATGTATTGCAAATATGGACTTCTTTGTATTGACAGAGACACCAAACTCTCTACATTTTTCAAAAAAAATCTTTAAGTGATCAAAGTGTTCATTTGAATTCTTTGAAAAAATAGTTATGTCATCCAAATAAACTAACACTATCTTATACATCAAGCCTCTGAAATCCATATCCATAGCTTTCCGAAAAGTAGCTCTAGCATTTGAAAAACCAAATGGCATTCTCTTGTAAGCCATTGTACCCCATTTGGTTGTAAATGTTGTCTTAAACTGATCCTCTTAACTAGGATCTGATTGTATCCTGAAAAACCATCTAATAAAGAAAATCTTTTAGAACCTGAAACAACTTGAAGAATTTTTTCCATGGAAGGCAAAGGGTGACGATCTTTCAGGGAAGCTCTATTAAGATCTCTGAAATCAACTCAAAGTTTGATTTCACCACTTTTCTTTCTCATAGGCACAAGATTAGATACCCAAGAGGTATGCTGAATCGGATAAATGATACCACTTTCAATGAGTTTATTCAACTCTTTGATCATGAGGGGCTCAAGCTTTTGGTTAAGTGGCCTATGTTTTTGTCTTACAAGCTTGGCATTTGGTTCAAATTCAATTGTATGTTGGGTAATAGAAGGGTCAAAACCTTTCATATCTGAATATTCCCGTGCAAATACATCACTAAACTCTTGACATAATAAAATAAAAGCACACATTTCTTCTAAAGTGCATACCTTACCAAGCTTTAAAAGCTTATCTTTGAAGATCTCAACACCTTCATAATGATCTTCTATAATCTGCAAACTAGCTTTCTCTTTTCTGTATTGAAAATAGACTCCAAAATAACCAAGCCTTTGGGAATTTTGTTTGTTTTCAGTTGTATGATCTGATCTTCATACTGTTGTTTGAGTTTCTCCTGATTATCATTGGAAAACTCTACTTCTTCTCTCAAGAAATTAATGATCTGCTAGTCACTTTCAAAAACTTTCCAATGTTCATTATTGTTAGGAATTGATGACCTAACAATAACCTTTACATACTATTTTTCTTTTGAATTACTGATATCATTTGGGATATCATACTGAGCACCTATGGCTGCTAGTCTATTAGCATGATTATTTTTTGTTCTGGAAATTGACAGCAAATTAAAAGCTTGAAAATATTTAATGAGATCCCATACTCTATGCTTATAGGACTTGAGGAGATCATTCTTAGTAGTATGGATACCTCTAACTTGATTAACAATTAGTTCTATATCACCAAAAACTTGTAAACAACAAATACCTCTCTTTTTGGCCCACTGAAGAGCATCAATCAGAGCTTCATACTCAGTTGTATTATTGGTGTAGCTGAAAGAAAACCTGAATGCAAAATAGTATTTCTCACCAGCTGGAGAAATAAGCATGCAACCACCTCCAACACCATTTCTACTCCTTGAACCATCAAAGAATAGCTTCCAAACTTCATTTGTTGGCTAATCTGACTGTTGTTCAGTACTTTTTTCCAGATTAGGCATAACAAAATCATATTCATGCATCATATAAATTCCCAATTTTACCTCTTCAAGCTATTCATTTGAAGAAATATGAACATTTTCTACTACCCAATCATCCAATAGAATATCTGGAATATCTTCTATCTAAGTTGCAATCCCATTGGCTGTAGTAATGTCATCTTGATCAAACAGAGCATAATTTACAATAGTTGTTGCATTGAAAACACTTGGATTATATGGCTCAATATGATTCTTAGCAACATGTTCTGACTTGATAGTAAATTTGGTTCCATACCTAGTCCTAAATAACATATGAGACCAATTAGATGACAAGTATCCTCCAATCTTAGCTATGAAATCACAAGACAAACAGATTGCAAAGTATGGAGGCAACTCTATGACATAAATATCCTAAGGTATTGAAAAGTTTGGACATGCGTGCAATGTAAGACTCAGATTTTTAATGACTCCAACTATTTTAACAGCAATACCATCTAGTTGGACTACCCCTTTTTCTAATGGCTCATAATTTGTTCCAAGCTTGTCTACAATTTTCTTAGGCATTACAGAACTGTTGGCCCCATAGTCAATCATACAATTATGAACTAAATGTTGGCCAACAATCAGAGAAACATAGAAAGGGGGTGGTTTAACTACCTTGGTAGGTTGTTCTTTATTTTTAGGTGAGTCATTGGTATACACAACTTTAGCAGGTTGTTGATCAGATGCATTATCAAATAAGGAAAATTTTGACAAAGCTTCAAGTAAGAGATCCTTTTTCCTAGGAAGAGCCAATGAGTCCCACCTTGAAACACTAACATTAGTCTTCTTCATATGCTCTAAAATATTAAAATTACCAGCACTAACCTTCTTCTATCCTTTAAGAACAACAATTTTTTTTGAACTTGTGTTGATTGGCCTAGTATTTCATGCTGATCTTTTCTAGCCATGGATTGTTTTCTTAGCAGAACTTGATCATTTTGTGAACTTGTGGAAGGCTGATGTCTATCTCCATCAGTTTGTTGTCCCAAATCAACAACCCTTTTCTTACTCCTTGTGTTCGCTGCTATAGGGTTACTTGATTGATTATGTGCATTATTAACCCCACAAAACTCTTCACCTTGCCAGTTCATGAAACTGACATCTGGATTCCCCTGTTCTGCATGAGCAGACTATTGTTCATGAGCTTCTTGTAATGAATACTTTGGAACAACTGCACTACTTTGCACCATTAGTGCTTGATTAAGAATTCCATTAGAACAAGTAGATTGGTTATGTGGTTGATTACATGGAAAACACCATTCATAATAAGCATCCATGTTGTTTTGTATAGGTACTACCTCCTTAGATGAACTAGGAGCACTGGGGTTGTAAGGCTGGAAAGGCCTTTGATTGAAATTCCTCCTTTGAATCTAAGGATTGGACTGATACGAAGCTTAGTATGGTGGCTAAATTTTTTGTTTCTTGATATTAACCAGCTCATTACCAAAGGTCTGTAAGGTCTTTTGAATATTCTCATTTTGCTCTTTTATGCTAACTAGTTCCTGAAACTGGCTAGGAATAGCATGCTCTTGAGCTGCTACTTGTGAATTAAAAGCTGGAAATGCAGGAACAGCAGTAGGTCAAAAAATTGGGATAATTGGTTGTATATCAACAAAATAATGCATAGGAGGCCTAGGGGCTAACTTTCCAACTTCAATTAAATTATTTCATGCCCTAACAACTCTATCAAATGTTGTTGGTAATGTATCCCCTCCCAAAGATTGGACTAAAAGTGCAATATCACTGTTCAATGCTTTTAAGTAATATAGAAAAGCATATTCATTAGATGGCTTTATCATGGCTAGAATTCAATTTTAGGTCTTCTTGAAATGGTAGTTGAAATCCATCAGTTGTTCATGTGGTACTCTCTTGATGGTAGTGAGCTTCTCCACCAATGAAAGATGGTCTGGTTTTATCTTCAAACTATTTGTTCAGCTTCTCTCCAAGTTGATCCCATGTTGTAATTGAATTCACTAGTAACCCTTTCAACCATTGAAAAGCTTTACCCTTGAAAGAGGTTGCCAAGAGCCTTACTACAATATCTTGCTCTGTTATATGATGCAAACCACACAATGAAGCCACATCTCGAATGTGCTCAATAGCTGTTGTTTGATCTTCACCAGTAAAGAATGGTAACCTCTTAAGGGCTACAACTAGAATATCATTGTGTTGGGCTAAATTCAAGGGGCCTCCTTGATCAAATGAAATAAAATGTTGATTCCTAGGTGGAGGATGAGCCATATTGACGACTAGTAAAATAATGCCACTTGATGAACTATTGAAATAGTAGAATTAGCAGAAACTTGAACTGTAGAACTTACAAAAAGTGGATTTTTGAAGGATGAAACAGGGCTTCTTGCTCTCCTAACAACTCTGGTACTTCTTTTTGGTAGCTTTGTATGTTCTTCAGGTTCTTCTCTTGATCTTCTTTAATAACTTTTCATATGCTTCCTCACTAAACACTATTGAAACCAAGATTTGGAGTCGCCAAGTGTGAAATTTTTTCCTTCTTGAAGGCTAAAAGCTACTGCTCATAGTGTTACAATGGAAAAATAAGCTCTTTTTGAATTGATAAAATAGTTCAACGACCCACTAGGCATGCGAAAATTGTTAACACAAGGATTTGCACCCGAAAATAAGTTTAAAAATCAATAAATCCTATGCACATGGGACTATTCTCAAGCTGTGGGTATCCTATGGTGAGAATAGACCTCCAGGTTTATGGGTTGGTTCCCTTTGGATTTTCTTTTAAAACCATTTTTTAAACAAGGGTAAGGGATAGAAGGATAAAGCAAAAAACTAAAATTGGAAAATGGTGATTCACCAACTAAAGATATGATTTGAAATTTGAGAAAACTCACAAAAGAATCAAGAAAGTTTAATAATTTCACAACACAGAGATTTATGTCTGCAAAAATAATTCTATGTAAGTCTATGACTGTTCTAATGCTTTAACGAAAGGAAAACAGTGATGTTTTCACAACTTTAAATGCAAGAGAAAGAGATCACTAACATAAACCTACACTATGACATAATATTCTTTGCATTCAACATCGAAGGAACTTGATAAAATAAAGGATAACACAAAATTTTATCATGTAACTCACAACCAATACTAAACAACAAAGAAATAAGGTGAAGGAAATAACTTTCTATTGAGAAATAAGGAACATTGGCATTACAAATCTGTATTACTCATGAGAAATGAGTTACAAAGTAAAGAATAATCTACCCCTGCAGCATCCAAACTAAAAACTCCCAAAGAAAAGAGAGAAGAGATAGATATAAAAAAAAAAGCCTCTCAAAATTCAAATGTGAATTTTGGCTTCAAAGCTTATGTAAATGGTTCTGATTACTTTTCTTTCATACTGTAGAAAATGTTATTATTATGAGCTGAGCTCAACCCTTGAGGAAGCCACATTTCTCCCCACTCATGTTGTAATCTGATGAATTTAAACAACAACAAAACTTATCTTGTTTTTGCACATGAAACAAACCAGTTAGTAAAAAAAAAATGGATTCAATGATTCCTCTTGATTTGATCTAATATCTCTTTCATTTTACTGAGTTGGTTTGATTTAATAATGAGTAAAACTATATTTCTGTTGAATTTCCACATGTTATTTGATTTCATGACCTGAGCTCTAACATGATTTTACAATCACTGCAAATTCTGGAACTCAGGAGAGAGATTGAAGTTACTAAATACATAGGAGATCAAGTTGAAGCCACAAGTCAACCCTACATCAGCCTCCCAGGAAATGACGACATGATCTCCTTTTTCATGTTTCACCTTTAGTTTCTCATCAGTTGTATAGTTTGTACTTCTTATTGAATCCAGTCAACCTAGTCTACCCACGACTTGTGTGGGATCACAAAACATATTTCTCAATAAATCAATTGTTCATGATATGTAATGACTTATGTACTTTTCTGAGTTTAATCCATTTACATATTTTGAAATTATGAAGTTGCAATTATTTAAAACATGTGTTATGTAACCATAATGAATGATTATCTTTGCAATCTTGCTTTTTGATCTGCAATTTCTTTTTGATAATCAACAATAATAAATACTGCAAAAAAGTAATTCAGCATTTCACTTCAATCTTCTAATTTTTTTCCTTATAAATGGAACTTGTTTATCTATTTGTTTGAACTATTCAACATTTTATCTTAAATTTTTTGAATGATTTTAACAAACCTATTAAAAAGTTAACTGATTCATTTTGAAAGTAAGGATTCACCAGATAACTCAAAACTTTTATACCCCAAAAAATAAACTTCACTAAATTCTTACTAATTTTAAGCAAGAGCTAAAAATTGGTATCAACAACTTTGTAAGCTCTTGTGCTTTTATTCTTCTAACTTTTTATGGAAGCCTCGGCTTGATTTGACTGAGCTACAAAGGAACTTCTAGTGTGAGCAGGAGAAGTTCCCGGGCCAGCTAATTCTTCCTTTTCTTTCTCCTTGGCTGCTCCAACTTCTTCACTTTTCCTCCTCACTTCTTTTAGTTTATGCATAGGGATTCCAAAACTCTCTACAAGAGCTTCTATCTCTTTTCTTACCCTTTTGACTATCATGGGCTTTTTCAATTCTGAATGAACCTGCAAGATTTTCTCTGCATAAGTACCAAACATTTCTTCTCCCTGATCAAGTGGTGAATTTAGCAGGTGTTCTGCATACATCCTCAGAATGTTCTCATCTACTTCATAACCCATAGGCATGATCCAAACTATTCTAGGATCAGCAGCTTCCATATGGCACTGGTCAATGTCTACCATGAAGCAAATAATATCTTTGTATTGTTCCACTATTGTGGCAGGAATTCTTTCTCTGGTGTGCATCAGATTCTGAAAAATTTTGAAGTATCCCCAAAGGATTGTATTGTGTGTCTGTCGATCACCCAGTCCACATAACATATTCCATATCTGAACAGCTACCGACATATCATTACACCATTGGACTTTACCAGTTCCTGGTACCTCACCCAAGAAGTAGAAAAACAAACATATCAGCAAGTTACCGTACTTGAATGTGTTCATCTTATCCTTTTTATTTTTCCCAAATTCTCCATTAACTGACTTCTAACCAGTTCACATAAATCATAGTCTACATTATGTTTGACCATTTCATATGTTGCGTAGATAGTTGTGTCAGATACTGAATTCTCCTAGCTTGAGTGATAAATCTTATAACCGATAACCATTCATGCAAATTTTACATCTACTACAGCAATATCGTCTATTGTCATTGCTCTTCTGTCCCATTTCAAGCCTGTCACTTCAATAACCTTATCATTCTTCATAGATTTCAAAACTAGAAGTCTATTGGTGGAATTTAGTCCTGTGACTACACATATAGCTTCTTTTGTGATTTTGAACGGCACATATAACCACATGAATTCATCATGGACATGGCTCAACATAGATCAAACCCATTCATCTTCTTCAAATATAGGGAATTTCACAAATTGTACAAATTTCTTATCTTCTAGGGTTTTAAATTCTGGTTTCACAGTATAATCTTCTTCAATTATATGATGAGAGTACAAATCCATCAAATGAAAGGTTCCCAAATCTTCAATGTTTGTGTGCACATAAGCCCTAATATCCTCAATAAGCAGGACTCTGTACGACACTGATGAAAATGCACCTAAGGGCTCTGTATCTACGAGTCCTTATATGGATGCCATTTGAACTTTGGATGTGGCCTATCCTTAACTTTGACTATCAGAGGAGTAGACATGATTGCAATCACACAAATTTATAGGTTTTCAATAAATACCTTTCAGGGGTGAAAACAGAATTTGATTGCAGATTCTCCTTTATGCTTGAGTCTCTCCACAAATTTGTAACGATCACCTCAGATCTCTCCAAACCGCTTTTCTCCAAATGTAATATGACAAATGAGGGTTGAAGCCATTCCTTTTATTGTCCACATACCGAACTCCTTTATTTTGCAATAAATGCCCTTGCCCTAACTCATCCAATTTTCTTCCTTTCAGGCACCGAGATAGATGACTCTTATGTGGATATCCAATATTCTTCACTAATGCTTCTAACTGGTCAAACAACATCTAAAAAGTATCAAATCTCCTACTCGACATATCTAGATTCCAGTATCATTCACCTGCAAGAGGGGGTTTAAGAGTTTTTCTTTATAGCTTCCCTTATGCCAGAGACCTAAAATTAACTGCATGAGGAATTACCAGAAGTTGCTTCTGGTGTAGGTCCATTTCCTTAGATGGAGGGATTCTTCTTCACCCATTTCTTATGCATTTGCTTCTTGATCTTATCAGTAATGACTTTTCCTTTTCCTTTAACATCCTGTTGCATGTTCTGTTTTACCGGACCTCTTCTATTCTAGTAGAATTTGGAAATATGGCCAAATTTGTTACAGTTGTAGCACACAACATTCCTTTGTCCAAAACAACTGTTCCACTGACTTGGTCTTGATCTGCATTGGTTAGCAATGTGTCCAAATCTATTGCATGCATAGCATCTGACGTCTCTATGAAAGTTGTTCATCACAATTTTGCATTCACTTGACTTATGACCATACTTATAGCAATTAAAACAATGACCTGAGAATGATGGTCTACCTGTATTCATTCTACTCCTACACTGAGAAGCCATATGACCAAATTTGTTGCAAACATAACAATAGCCATTAAATCTTTGAGAATTTGGTTTCCTTACTGGATCTCTTCTAGCTCCTTTTATCTGACTTCCTTGTCTAGAATTCCTTTGTCCAAATCCAGAACTTTCTCCTTCTTCATATCCAATACCTCGTTTGTCACCATCAGCCCTCTATCCTTTGATTAGTTCATCAAGTTTGGCTAAGCTTTCTTTGAATTTTTCCTTATACTCATTTGTAGTGGCAAGTTCATCTCTAAGATCATCAAGTTGCTTCTCAAGAACTTCATTTTTCTTGGATTGCTCCAATTCATTATCTAGTCAGCTGCATTGTTCAAACTTTTCTTTCAAAGACCGTGTAATCTTTTCTTCATTCTTCTTCCTATCCTCAATATCCTTGGTCATTTTCATCATGATAGATTCCATCTCTCGCTTCAAGGCAGCATTATCTTTGGAAAAAAATTCACATTCTTTTGTTTTCTCCTTCAGATCCAGACTGAGTTGTTCATCTTCCATGCTTTTGTTCTTCTGTTTGAGCTGACCACATAATTCCTTTATTTTCTCCCTTGATTCATTGATCTTGTCTTTTAGTGACTGAATGGACTTTTCTGCATTCTCAAGATTTTCTTGGAGTTCTCGGTTCTCAGATTTTATCTAGTTAAGATCATCTAGGGCCACCATAAGTTGTTGTTGAAGACTGCTTGTATCCATTGAGAAACACTTTCCAAGATCTCCTCAAGCTGTAAGACTTATTTTGAGGAACTCGCTCTAATACCAATTGTTGGAAACATGCAACACTAAGGGGGGGTGAATCAGTGTTGTGCAAAAATTCAACTTAATTATTTTGTCATTTAACTTACTTAATCATTCAACAAAAGAAATAGAAAGAAAATAATCACAACACCATAACACCGGAATTTTTACGTGGAAACCTGTTAGGGGAAAAACCACGGCGGATGGCCAATCCACAATATAGTTTGAGTATACCCAATATGAAAAGTACAAAATGGGAATGCACTTGCATTCAGGCTCACTACCTAGAGCTCACTACTCAAAAGGATGGGCTCACTTCCCTACAATGATTTGGAATAGATCCAAAAGAATGAACTAATGAAATAGCATCAATAATGCCTGATTATAGTTCCAATTCTGCTCTGCTCTGCATAAAAACACACTGGAAAAATCTTAATGCACAAGTGAAACTATGCATAATCACCTAATCGTTGTTCCTAATGATCGCAACTACCACCACACTTCCCTTTTCCATATATCAAATGATATATCAAATCTCTTATATATATATCTGCATCTAGAGATCAAGTCGCTATAGGTCGGCCTTAATAAAACTTGGAAATATTATCAACTGTCGGCCCAAAACATGAACAATTTTTATGTGTACCCAAACAAGTCGGCTAGACTATAGCTAAAACCCATAATTAAATATTTAAACATAAAAACATTTTAAATAATTCCACTTTACACATCCACAATGCGCCACATTCACTGAGTTGGCTACAACAAGCAAATAGACAAAAACATCCTATCAGACCTCCAAGCTCGTACTGCAACTAATCCAACACCACAAAATTTAGTAATAAGATAATATACATGCTCAACAAGCAATATCAGGGGTCCAAAACAAAAAACAATGATCTGGTGAAGTAGACAGATTGATTGACTGGCCGGATACCCTGTTCTTCAAATATTTTGTTGGTAACACACAGTATTTCACTTTATCTGCTGGTATGACTAGATACAGATCTACAGACCATGAAGATGACTTCAGTTGTCATCAATGACAACACTGGAAGCCATATGCCAACACTACTTATACGATTCTAGTATGTTGTTCCTGGATGTCATTGGCATCTTATTTTAGAATTTCACTTGTTTTAGATAATTGGTTCAAAAGTTGCAAGTAACATAAATTCAACATATATGGTTTACACATTTTTCTATGTACTGGCTATTACCTAACTGGTCTACATTCCTCCATGGATCTGAGTTAGTCATTTCAGTTTTATCCAAATATTTATAGGGATCAGTACACTGCATTTTTGAGTTGGAGTGACATTTTGTGGTCCACATATCCTATGGTGATGATCAGTTGGAGTATTTTACCTTTTGGTTCTATGCTTGGCCAACTTAAGGTATGAAAAGAGTTATGAAGATTAAATATGTGTTTTGGATTGAAAAGGGAGTTGTTATAGGTCCATACCAACTTATATTTCTTGTGTTTTAGTGCGAAGGCAATTTTGGTTTGAATTAGGTGCCAACAAGGCACATTTTGTATAATTTGAGGCTACATCTAATTGGGAGGACCTAATTGATGTTTGTGATCGAGTTTAATATATATACAAGGGTGATTTGAGTTGAAGAGAATAGATTCAATGAATGCATGATTCAAATGCAAGCAATGATGTGAAGTGCTACAAAATTTTGTGAATAATTGTGCTTGTTGAGAAAATGTATGAGAATATAGAGTAGAGTAGAGAATTATAATCTAAATTGACCAAAGTGTGTTATGAGCTTCAAGGGAATTGAATCCATCATATTTTAGATGCACTTTTCTCAATTCAAATTTTGGCTATGAAGCTACTTCTTTGTATCTTTCTTTTCCCTATAAACAGTGAGTTCACTTGGATAGTGAGTCCTCCTGGCAATGAACCTTTTTGTAATATCTTATAACCAATTATAGCATATTGTGAGTTAATCCTCACCATGGTTTTTCCCGTCTTGGGTTTTCCATGTAAAAATATTGGTGTTCATGTGTTGTGTGTGTTATGGATTGTTTATGTTCTCATTCCTCATAATTGTTAAGTATGCCTTGGAAATTGGATGGCTAATAATTGGATGGCTTGATAGAATACTGATTCACCCCCCTCTCAGTATTTTGGGTGTTCAACAATTGGTATCAAAGCTTGGTTCCTTGGAAGAAGCTTAATTGCTTTTGGAAGATCTTAGAATATGAACATATGGCTCTAAAAGTGGTGTTTGCTATAAGATACATAGAAGAAGATTGCATGTTTGACAAAGATGGAGAACTCAAAGCTACTCTTGAAGACTTAGAAAAACTTGAAATTCAAAACAAAGATTTGAAAGAAAATGAAGTTGCATCAAAAAATTGAGAGAGAAAATCAAGAAATTCAGAGAAAGACATATGGAGGTCAATGAACAACTGAAACAAGCAAATGAGAACATCATCAGACTAAAAATTTAAGTGGAAGAAAAAAGGAAAATTGAGGAATGTCTGAATCCAATGGTAAAAATCAAGACTGATGAATGCACAAGGATTGAACAAGTGGTAAATATGAGATTAGATCTAGAAAAAGAAAAAAATTCATGAGGAAAAATTCAAGATAATTTCTATAGTGCTTGATGAGCTAATTGCAAGATAGAAAGCATCCAAAGACAAAGGTGGTTTTGCACTTGAAAGAGGAGAAATTAGCTCAAAATAAGATCAGATACCCAATGCAGGTAAGACTAAAGATAAGAACAACAATGGAAAGTTCCAGAATCAAAGAAACAATGCTAGAAGACCCCCCATCAGACAACCAAATGCTCAAAGGTACCCATATTTTAATGGCATGTGTTATTTTTGCAATAAATTTAGACATAGCAATGGAATGTAGAAGAAAAATAAACTAGAATGTTTCATCCTTTACTGGTCAATTCTTTACATGCAAAAGATTTGGGCATAGAGAAAATGCATGTAGAAGTCAAGTGATGAATGCATACAACAGTGGTAGAATGATTCAATATTTCAATGTTTACTACATTATAAATGCTATGGATTTGGACACAAAGCTGATCAATGCAGATTCAGAATGAATGGAAGGAATGAAGCTCAGAGAAATGTCATATGCAACATTTGCAATAGACTTGGACATATTGCTATATTTTGCAAAAATTCAAGAAAGGATAATCTAGCAAAGAGAAATGAACCAATTAAAAAGATTGATCTGAATAAAGAAAAGAAGCAAATGGAAAAGATTTGGAGAAAGTTTAAGAAGAACCTAAGAACAAGGAAGAATCAGAGTACAAATGAATTTTTACCACCCTCTGGTGTAGATAATTCCTCCAAGAATTGAACCTAGGCACTAGCTTAGGGGGAGCAATAACAAAAAATTACATAAGCCCTCAACATGTCGATATGAGGTGTCATGGCTTGGCATGGAGACATGAGTTGGAAATGGAAAAAATAGATCTTTTGGAGAAGACTTTGGAAGAAATTATGCAAATATAGAAATTTGTGGAGCAATTTAAGGTCTGCTATTACACAGAAAAGGTTTTACTAGCTTTACTATTTGATGAATTAAATGTGAATTTAGGGTAGAACTGAAGGGATTATTTACCTCTCCCTTGTTGATTTCATTCACCTTTATGCATTTGGAGCTGCAAGGAGTGCGAATTGAAGTGAGTTCAAGAGTTTGAAGGCGATTGGAAGTAGAGCATCTGAACCCTAATTCTGGTTGAGGAAGAAAAAGGTATTTACCATTGTTTAAAACTAAAATAGAATTTATTTTCTGAAGCATTTAAATTAAGTAGAGATGGAAACACCTACAGTGGTAAATGTGAGTGAGAAAAACCAACCAAAATTCAATAAATATACCATGAAATTATTTGAGAATGACTCGCTCGGTGTATTTTCAAGTATTCCATATAGGGTTTCTCCTACTGAGGATGTTAGGGCATATATTCATGGGAAGATGGAAGAATATAATCATACAAAAATTATAGATCGGTGGACTGGCCAATTGATTGGAGATAATTTTGATATCAAACCTGAGTATGAAAACCTAGTGAAGAAGAAAATGGATGTCTGGAAAATGTTTCCATGTGCTTCATCTATGACGATGAACTTAAGTATGTGAGAATTAGCATTGAGAATAATGCATGATAAATTCTTATGGACTAATATGTCTAGATTGATAAGTAAGGAGGTTATAAAGGAGATTATTGGACTTTGTGACACTGGACTTATACCTGTATTGAAATTTGTATAGAACAAGGATGTAATGGAACTGACAAGAGCCACATTTGATAAAAGGGCTCCCATTGTGAATACCATATGGAATCCTATGGTAAGATATGTACCTATGGTCATTGGATCTAAGATATAATACACAAATAGAGAGAATTATGTGTCCACCACACTAATTCATGTAGCTCATGAAATGATAGAGAAAGGAAAAGATTATGATTTGTGTGAGTTGCTTCAACAACTTTTTTTTGACAATCTAAAAAAAAAATAAAGATAAGAAATATCCTTTCAAATTTGGGTCTATGGTAGCTTGTTTACTATTCTATTTTCTAAAAGAGCTTCCAGGAAGAAGCAATATTACATGGAGTAGAAGCAAGACTGTATCCCATCAAATATTTGAACATTTATGCAACATTGGTGATATGAAAGCTCAAGATGAGGCACTTACTTCTTTCTTTGTAGTATTTAAGAAGATAATGCATGAATGGGAAAGGATCCCTAATTTTGTAGTGGAAAAATATCGAGATGATATCACATTTTTGGTCATAACTGATGAATGCATCATTTAAGTTGTAGAACCTAGAACTGTCTGGATTCGGCCACTTAGATATGAGATCACTAAAAATGAAGTTGATGGTTATGTTGGTATATTACTAAACATTCCTAATGACCCTACTCAAGAAATACATGGAACATATGAAGAGAAATCTATGAAAGTGCACATGGAACTAAAAAATCCTGAAATAGAGAAGAAGGCCAAAAAAGTGGTTCATAATTATTTCAAGGATAGAGGAATCGTAGATGAAGAAATGCAAAAATTAAAACCAATTGCAAAGGGAAAAGCAAGCACAACAAGTGGGACCACCAGACCTAGAAGATCAAGAAGAATTGCTTCCACTATTCCCACTAGTACTTAACAACCCTCTAGATCAGTTTCTACCTCCAACAGAACAAAGAGAATGAAGACCAATGCTTAGGTAATAGAAGAACATAAGGTGGAGGAGGCCACAAGGCCTAGAAAGAGAAAGAAAACTAATCTGAAAACCTCTACTACTACTACATCAAAAAGAATAAAAGAAAATGCTAGGAGAGAAAAGGACTAGAGTGTATAGTCTGAAGAAGAAGAAGAAGAGGATGAAGGTTCCCCATTGATCCAAAAGGGAAGTGAATCTGTTTCAAAGAAACAAAGAATAGATATTTCTGACACTTTTGATGAAGAAGAATTCGAGAAGGAAAAAGAAGCCTTTTAGATACATATAAATAAGCAAGTGAAGGAAAGGAAGAAAAAGAAATTAGACACTACATAACCTAAGAAGAAAAAGAAGACAACTATGGAAAGGATGCTCAGTCCAATGAAGTTGGACTCATTATTCAAAGGTATGCTACATCATGAAATTTTGGAAGAAACTACCACATTATATGAAAAGGAAAATGAGGAGAATAGAGCCACAATAATAGAAGCAATTATCAAATTCATTGTCACAATGGAGGCAGATATGGAGAACATTAGGAAAAAAAAAATTGATGTTGTGTGGAAACTCTTGTTGGAAAGAAGAAAAGAAGCCAAAGAAAGGGAAGAAAAGCTCAGATCAGATGTTGTGGAGAAAATTGGATTTTCTCTATCTGATGTTGATAAGGCCACACTAGCCCATGTACTTAGCGAAGAATTTAGATCAAAATGAAGGATCACAATTCTAATGGGAAGAGACCAAGATCAAATTGAGAAAATGAAGAAGGAAATAGAAGAAAAGCTCACTGATATTGCACAGAAGTATGAGATGATTCCCATTGCCTCTACTAGCAAGGGACAAGATCCGGTAGAAGAATATATAGGTGCTACTAATATAGAAGAAAATATGGATAATATTCCTCCAAATACAGATGAACCAATGCAAGAGATTACTAAAGATGGGAATATTATTGAGATTAGAGCTAAAACCACAAAGGATGACACTTACATACCTCCAGAAACTTAGGAGACTGCAAATCAGGGCCACCTAGAGACATTTATTCCTCTAGTAGATATAGAATAGAACACCAATGAAATTAAGAAGCAAGAATAGTCAATGAGAAAATACACGTGAGGATGAAGAGGATCGTGAAGGAGAGAATGATGGTGAAAAGGAAGGAGAAGGATAAAAATGAAGATATTGAGCAAGGAAATAAGGAGAAGGATGAAGGAGATGAAGACAACGATAAAGATAAAATCTTTGGTGAAGAAGAAAAGGTAGAAGAAGAGGAAGTTCTTGATACTGGAAAGAATGAAGAAGCAGAGAAGTATGAGGATTTACCTAAGCCCTCCAGTGAATCCTCCTCTGGTAATCCTTTAGAAGGTTTTTTTATCTAAGCACTTAAATTTTCAACCAATTGTTTCCTCCAAATTGTTGCAGTTGCCCATGCAATAGGGCAGTGTTGATCTAGACAAGATATCCCATATACACAAATTGTAGCTATGTGTTTAATGCATCTGCAAGAAAAGAAATAATTGAAATTAATATATCAAAAGAGCAGTGAATTGACAAATGAATTTGTAAAACCATTTCAAGAGATCATTCCAAGAGTTAATGTTGATACATATGTACCTACAGTAGAAAATTTCAAATTGTTGTTTCATTCCTTTAAGAAGTATGCCTCTGAACTGAAAAGACAAGAAAAAATAGAGGTTGAGTCAAGGATTAAAGAAAAGAATCTAATGGATATCATAGAAAAATGTGCATCTACAATACAAAATTTGAAGAATGCTTGAAGGAAATGCTATCCTACAAAGATGGTGCAAAAACATTGTTTTTATAATGCGTAAAGTAGCCAAATGTCACACAAGGGATAAAAGATGAAATGGACTCGATTGAGTCTCAGATAGCTAATGCATCAAAAGCTTATGATACGGCATTTGATAGAGATGATAAAACATGGACTCGTATAGTGGATTTGCATGATAGATTCTTCACTTTGTAGCATCAAAAGGAAGATTTTATCAAGTAGCTTGTGAAGCTAAGGGACTTGGTAAAAAATATTGATGTTATAGTAGCAGGAGATATCTTTCTCTTGAATTTAAATAATAAATGATGAATAAATAAAAGCGAGTCAGACTTGCTATAAATATTGATTTATTTTTTATGGGCTGACTCAAACAAAAATTCACCTTGTTTTGTGAAAGAGGTTGACTCTAATGAAAAGACACCTTTGATTTGTATATATACCAAGCAATGATCATTCATTTGATCATTCAATTTTTCAAGAAACAATTCACACTTCAAGAGGGAGTTCGCACTTTTGCAGCAGATCATAATATTGCTTCAAGAAAATCGATATCAAGGAGAAATCATATGTGTTTGTATATTCACATCTAGGAGAGGTTCTATCATCCATTACATCAAATCGGCCTTGTGTTTGGCCAAGTTGTGAATCATATTTCTACTCTTTTCATTCAATATATAAGGGATATATTTTGGTTGGGTTTTTCTCCCTCGAAGAGGGTTTTCCCAGGTATATTCTTGTGTTCATTGTTCATTGTGTTGCATTTTTGATTGCTTACATTTCTGATCCTAAAACTAACATGGTATCAGAGTGGGTCTAAGAAAAGATCTAATCATATTTGTTTAAGAAGTCAAGTCAACTTTTCATCTAGGGCAGATCTTGAAGGAAAGGTATCTTTGATCTAAGGTTGCAATGTATTTAGACCTAAGGGAAGATCTTTGAAGGTGAGTTTGTGCGGAAGAAGAAAATGGTGAACGATGTCAAGGTAGAAGATAGGCTTGATGGAGCCTCAAAATTCAACTCTTGGAAACCTAGGGTACTCATTGCATTAGAGGAGAATGATCTTCTTGATTTCATGGAAAGTGATATGCCCGAGCCTTCCAATGATATTGAGAAAATAAAGTGGAAGAAAAATAGCACAAAGGCTAGAAAGATCATGATAGAATCTGTGATGAATCACCTAGTACCAATCATCTCCAAGTTGAAGATAGGTAAATAAATGTTTGATACTCTAAAAGGATTGTATGAGATCAACAACACCAGTAGATCCCTTGCTTTGAGACAACTTCACCATGTAAAAATGGCTAAAGATGATTCATTCATCTCATTCTTTATGAAGATTACTGATTTGAGAGATCAATTGAGCAATATTGGGGATATAATTGCAAACAGAGATCTTGTTATGTTGGCACTAAATGGTCTTCCTCAATCTTTGGAACCCTTTATTCACAGCATCAATGGGAGATCTAAGTTTCCCAAGTTTGATCATCTTCAAGCTGATTGTATTCAAGAAGAGTCTAGGTTGGCAGCAAGAGGAATTGGGAAAAACTATCATGATGTAGAAAATAAAGCTCTTGCTACACATACTTCTAGAGAAAGAGGCAAAGGAAGAAAGAGGAATAGAGATAGAGAACCAGATTATGCCCCAGAACTAAAGAAGAAGAAGGATCTCTCTCACATTCAATGTTATAGGTGTGACAAGTATGGTCACTTTGCTCGAGAGTGAAAATTAAGGTCTACTCAACATGTTTCTATTGTGGAAATTGACATAGGGATATCTCAGAAGGAGCCAAGTTATAAAGTCAATACAAAAGGTTTCTTATTCTAAAGTCAATTAGTTTCTTCGAAGAGGAGGAAATAATAGTCAAAGGAAGTCTAACAAACCAACAAAGGAAACCTTGGACAAGGAGGTCAGGAGGTTGATGCAAGTACTTGGAGCTTCAGAGGGAGTCACTTCTCATGAATATTTTTGTAATGTATATTTCTCTGAGACAGAGAAATATGAGGTGAAAGCCCTTGTAGTGTATATTTCTCTAAGACGGAGAAATATGAGGTGAAATCCCTTGTAGTGTATATTTCTTTGAGATGGAGAAATATGAGGTACGAGCCCTTGTTCATCTCTGAGACTGAGATGAGACATCATGTCGAGAGACTCCATGACGACATCACATTGAGAGACTCTATGATGAACCCTTTGTACTTGTGTTTTTCCACACATGGGAGTAGCCATGGTGTACGTCATGTTGAGAGAATCCATGATGACATCATGTTCAGAGACTCCATGATGGGAACTTGTGTACATGTTTCTTTCCACACATTGGAGTAGCCATGGTGTACATCATGTTGAGTGACTCCATGACAATATCACATTGAGAGACTTTGTGATGAACTCTTTTCCATAAATGGGTGTAGTCATTGTGGGTTTCATGTTGAGAGACTCCATGACATGGATATCTGGAAAGATACCTCCCTAGCTAAGAGGGAGTGTTGATGTTATAGCAGTGGGAGATATCTTTCTCTAGAATTTAAATAATAAATGATGAATAAATAAAAGCAAGTCAGACTTGCTATAAATATTGATTTATTTTTTATGGGCCGACTCAAACAAAAATTCGCCTTGTTTTGTGAAAGAGGCTGACTCTAATGAAAAGACACCTTTGATTTGTATATATACCAAGCAATGATCATTCATTTTATCATTTGATTTTTCAAGAAACAATTCGCACTTCAAGAGGGAGTTCACACTTTTGCAGCAGAACATAATATTGCTTCAAGCATATCGATATCAAGGATAAATCATATGTGTTTGTATATTCACATCTAGGAGAGGTGTTATCATCCATTACATCAAATCGGTCTTGTGTTTGGCCAAGTTGTAAAGCAGATTTCTGCTCTTTTCATTTAATATATAAGGGATATATTTTGGTTGGATTTTTCTCCCTCGAGAAGGAGGGTTTTCCCAGGGTATATTGTTGTGTTCATTGTTCATGGTGTTGCATTTTTTATTGCTTACATTTCTGATCCTAAAACTAACAAAAGAAAAGTATATACCTATCTAAAATTCCCTTTCCAATATTGACAAAATCTCAAATTTAAATCTTACCCCTAGTATTGTAGAAGGAGAAGAAACACTGATAGAACTTGAGTCTACTTGAGTCTCTACATAGAATGATTGCAGCAACAAAGAAGAGTTGGGATGAAGGAAAATATTCTTGCCAAACTATTCTTCAAAAGCTTCAAGGATCAACATCTTTGGGCTAACTATTTCCATTCTATTTTTATATATCTTTTAGTTTTTTCATGTTTTCAGATTCATTGTATATATGCGAATGTATTAGGAGTTTTTGGTTAGCTTCCTAAGAGAGAACTAGTTCAGTCTGTACATATGTCTTGAAGGGAGCACCCTTTTCCCTTGATGTCAAAGGGGGAGAGATACTTGTAGGAGAGATACTTGTGGAGAGATGCTTGCGAAGAAATTTGTTTTGGCACATGTTGCCATCAATGACAAAGGGGGAGGTTGTTGAAAGAAAGAAGAAGACTATCATTAATGAATTTTCATTGATGTCAACACATGATGAATGTCAAAATAGTATGAAGGATGTTTTAATTTGCAAAATATTTTTTGGCTAAGTGTCTACACCAATAGCTTCGACACACAGTGCCCTCCGATATTTTGTTTCGCATTTTTTTGCCCTATCAAATCTACTTATGTGGCTCTAGTATGTTTTTCATGGATGTCACTGGCATCTTATTTCATAATTTCAGTTGTTTTGGATAATTGGTTCAAAAGTTACAAGTAACAAAAGTTCAATAAATATGGTTTACACAATTTTTTGTGTACTGGCTATTACCTAATTGGCCTGTATTCCTCCACGGATTTGAGTTAGTCATTGCAGTTTTGTCTAAATATTTAAAGGGATAAATAAATTGTATTTTCCAATTGGTGTGACATTTTATGGTCCACATATCCTATGGTGCTGATCAGTTGGAGTATTTTACCTTTTGGTTCTATGTTTGGCCAACTTAAGGTATACAAAGAGTTATGAATATTAGATATTTGTCGCAAATTGAAAAGGGAGTTGTTATAGGTCCATGTCAACCTATATTGCTTGTGTTTTGGCATGAAGGAAAATTTGGTTTGAATTGGGTACTAACAAGGTACATTTTGTATAATTTGAGGCTACATCTAATTAGGTTGACCTAATTGATGTTTGTGATGGAGCTTAATATATATACACGGGTGATTTGAGTTGAAGAGAAGAGATTCATTGAGTACATGATCTAAATGAAAAGAGTGATGTGAAGTGCTACAGAATTGGGAAAATAAGTTGTGAGTGTTGAGAAATGGTATGCGAATACAGAGCAAAGCAGAGACTTGTAATCTGAATTGACCAGAGTGTGTTATGAGCTTCAAGGGAACTGAATCCAACATATGTTAAAGATGCAATTTTCTCAGCTCAAATTCTAGCTATGAAGCCACCGAGCTTTGTATCTTTCTTTTCTCTATGAATAGTGAGTCCTCCTGGCAATGAGTCTTTCTGTAATATCTTATAATTGGATATAACATATTGTGAGTTAATCCTCATCGTGGTTTTTCTCATCTTGGGTTTTCTACATAAAAATCCCGGTGTTCATGTGTTGTGTGTGTTATGGATTATTTATGTTCTCATTCATCATAATTGTTAAGTATGCTTTGGAAATTGGATGGTCAATAATTGGATGGCTTAATAGAATACCAATTCACCCCCCTCTTAGTATTTTGGGTGTTCAACAATATTGTATTATAAATCAATAAAGACAATCTTCTCTTCATATCCATAATGGATTCACATCCATAAATAGGTGTAGGCTCATCAAATATACTTCTACTAAAATTCTCATCTAAGAGTAACCATCTCAATATATGATCCCATAAATAAGAGATCTCTTAGCCTGACCCAAGTCTCTCTAGTCTCCATGAGCATCCACCAATCAATCCATGCCAACTTCAAATGAAACCCTACAAAATTATGAAGCTCTAAACAAATGATTAATACTCAAAACAAAAGAGAACCAAACAAGACCATTGTCAAACATGAAATCAAGATCTAACATCCCCTCCTAGAAGATCATATGATAATAACAATCCATCATCAAATGATGAATCAACATCATTTCCAAAGCTCCCACTAAACTATGTAACCAAGCTCTCCAAGCATCATGATAACCATCTCTTAACATAAGACCCTCCATGGCCCCAACATAATTAGAGAACTTAACACCATGAGCTCCTAAAAGGTAAAGTACAATCACAATCACTAAACCAAGAAGATACAAATGTTACACATCCTTTTTCAATAGAACCAAAGATTTCATTAAGCTCTCACTAAAATTTAAGTGTAGAATCCAAGAGCTCTTAATAATACCAAAAACCATTGCAAAAGACCATCCATCTTCTAATAAAAAATTATCCATGGACTATAACATCAACAACTTAGAACCAAAATATTGAAACAAAGAAGATAGAACACATTATGTAACTGCATAAAGCTCCCACTAAAAGTAATATCAATTTATGCATGGCATCATCACCAATATCATTTCCAACACTCTACTTAAAGTGAAAAAAGCTTCTCATGCACCATAATCAGTTGCTAAAAATTCAAATGAGCTATATTAGGTACTCCCAATAACCATATCTCATTGCAACAAGCATACTAATGCAATAATGATGACCAAGAATATGTCCTACCAAGAAAAATCTAGATCAGACAATTTTACAAGATCTACACATATGTAACATATTAAAGGAGAAATGTATAATCAATGCTCCAATCTCAAATAACTAAAAAATAAATTCAACACCATATTAGTATCATGAAACATAGATATTCAAATATGACATGTGGATTTCGAAGATTCAAGCACCAAAATCAATGTTTTATCTAATTTTCCAAACAAACCCACATAGGTGTAACCATAGATCAATAAGAACCCTCCAAGCAGCGTTGCAAACCTGTAACTTTCTTCATCTAGAACACCCTGAATATAGTATCATCATAGATCTACATATCATATATTTTAGCTAACATGCAAAATATGCAAAAACATCTTTGTAAATTTGAAACCCATTTAACCACACAAACATTCACATCAAACATGTCATTTAAATAATGGAATAAGCATAAATATACAAACCCACAGCTGAAATAAAGAGTAAATTGTAACCCAATAGGAAAAACCAAGTTGTCCAAGAGATTATAATATATGAAACATATCAGCTCCATAACTCACAAAGAGGTTAGTGGCTTATCTTCTAGTGCTTTCATGTAACCAAGGGCTAAAACCATGGATCCAACATAAGCACTACATTTTGTAATCCAATCGAGAGTGTTTATCCATGTGACTAGGATGTCTCTATCCATCCAACATGAACACCTTCTCATTGCACATGACCACAAGGTAAAGGAACAAAACCATCAAAGAAGAGGATATACACATATTTTCAAACAAGATCTCCAAGTTACCAAAACATAACCAACTCCACGAAGATCCATAATCATGAGCTTCCATTGCTCAGCATAGATCACATTGACAATATTCATGGATTCCCATCTCACAAATATGTAAAACAAAGTTAGATCATAGAAAATTCATTGATTCCAAAAAAATATTCAAATAACCTCCAATTCCTTCTAAAAAATTCCCACAATCTTTCCAAGCTAAGAAATTAAAAGGAACACCCAGAACCTAGTTCACCTTAAGCTCTAATACCAAATGATGGAAAATAAACAAGTTCAATATACCATTTTTTGGAAAATTCAATCTCTATCCAAATATGAATTTAATGGATGAGATTCAAGGCTTATACTACAACAACATTAAAATCTGAAACTTATATGCAAATCTAAAAATTATGTTACCTTATTAATATGGAAATATCATGATCAAATCCATCTTCTTTATGGTGCTAAAAATTAGCCAACATAACAGGCTTAATTAAACCACCATATGTAAACTTATAACAAAAATATATTAATAATAACATCACTATAAGATAGCAATAATGAGTCACAAATCAACAACACAAGAACATCACATAACAAAAGATTTATGTGTAGAAACCCTTGCAAAAAAAAACTCCTCCAAGAAGAGAATCCAAGTATGCATTATCTTCAAAAAAATGAGATTACAATACAACCACTTCCATCCTCCTATTTTCCTCCACCATGGAAGCACTTGTGCACCTATGAACAACCTCCTTATGCCTCAACCTATTGTTGTACCTACAATGAAACTCTACATCCAACTGTGGCTCATATTTTCTACATACAAGAGGTTAAATTTATAGATGTGTGAAGACATTTTAAG
Organism: Sequoia sempervirens; assembly: GCA_007258455.2. Classification (NCBI taxonomy): domain Eukaryota; kingdom Viridiplantae; phylum Streptophyta; class Pinopsida; order Cupressales; family Cupressaceae; genus Sequoia; species Sequoia sempervirens. Next base: position 103,811 of record VDFB02177874.1, on the reverse strand, counting down.
CCACAAACAAGGCTCCAAAGATGACCATTCATTCCAAACATTCCCAACCCTTTGAATACCTCCATGAAATGTGAAAGGACATCAATTTTAGCTCCAATACTTTTCCTCCAACTTGGGCAACCAAACATGGAAGATAAACATTATATTAAATGTAAGAAATGATGGAGTACCAAGAGATACCTATTGACTCAAGTTCCAAGCTCCCACTTAGAGAATATGAACGGTCACTCATTTTTATTTTTCCATATCTTTTATTATCTCATTTTAGGCATCCCATGTGGGGAAAATAATATTAAATACTTATGTCTACAACTCACCTTTATCATTGCTAGTGGACTCATCACCCCTTATGAATATTTATTATAAATAAAGGTCAGAATTAATATTACAAAATATTTTCCCAATACACCCTAAGTGCCTAAAGACACTTTTCAAGGATGTTGGAACCATGCAATATGACATAGGATTTACAAAGTGGATGGAACCTAATCCTAACAGTTTCTTATCATTCTTATTGTTAATTTACAAGTTTAATTTTAAGTGTATCCATTTATTTAAAAATAATAATCATTATATCTAGATTTAACAAAATTAGAATTTTATTTGATAAATTTACATATTTATTAATTCCATAATATTTACTTCTATACATTTATTCATAATTTTTTGATAGGAAAGTTGTAAGATTAGGGTCCACTCTCGCTAAAATATAAAATAAAAAATAAAGAGAATAGCTTCAAACCCTCAATGGGGGAGCATAAAGAAAAGATAATACAAACTTAGAGGAATATTCACAAAAATATAAACAAATTAAAACATATTATAAAGTATAGAGCTTGTCTACTTTTTGCAATTTTGGATTTTAATGAAGGGAACCTCACCATCTTGAGGAGAGGTTTTTACCCCAATTAGTAATGGATATTTGACACTACAAATCTGTTTACCAACATACCTATAATTTAATTAAATATTTTCATGCTTTCAATATTAAGACTGTTCTCTATCATAAAACTAAGGTAGTAGATGCCTTAGTAGTTGTATCCGTAGACACTGAAAAAATGTCCCATGTCTACAAAAAACATTTTATCACTAATTTTCCTTCTTCCATGTATAATTAAATAATTTTAATTATTTAATTATTCTCTAATGTCATGTTCCTCTATTAATTAAATAATTTCTAAATTATTTAATTAATTCGCTTTACCTTATTCCTCTTTTGATTAATTTAAATAAATATCAATTTTATTTAAATTGTGTCACTAATTTATATTTTTCTTCCCATAATTAAATAGATTTTATTTATTTAATTATTTATTTCCATTTTCCTCTATAATTAAATAATTATTTATAATTATTTATTTATCATTTCCCTCCATCTTTTATTAAATAATTATTTTTAATTATATTTAATATTTCACACTTCATCCTTCTATAATTAAATAATTATCTTCAATTATTTAATTATTCATTTTCCCTCCCATAAATTAAATAATTGCTATCATTATTTAGTTTGAATTTCTTCTAAACCAAGCCCTAAATCTCAACTAACTTCTTGAGTTTTGGTCCATCCTTCCCTATCCTCGTCTCAATTAACCTCATCCATTAATCATGATGTACCTCATCATCCAATCCTCACCTTTCATTTGAATTGGGATTTATATAAAAGCAAGCCATCACCTTCAATCCAACCCTAACCATAGTATTTGAAGTTTTTCTATCTTGAGAACTAGAGCTATCATGCATCAATATAAAGCTTATTAAATATCTTGCATACTATTTGAGAACAAATATTGCAAAATGGAGAAGAGCAATGGAGATGAATCAACTATGGCATAGGAATTGAGTATTATTGCTTCATTATTGTGATTTCTATTGTTCATTTGTGCTTCATTGTTGGATTAGGTTTTTCATATCTTGAATTAGATAGTTTTGTGGTTGGTATTATTGAATCATGCTTATTCCTCGAATTCTACCTCGATCTACAGTATCTATTACATTAGAATCAATTACCAATTCTAAGCTAAAGGAAATTCAAGTTGAATTTCAAAAAAATTTGTAGATGTTAAATGATTATCAATAAATATCAAATCATCTCAAATTTAGGGGTGGGGTCAAACCACAATAGTGGTTTACAAATTTTATGAGGAAGGAAATTTCATTTTTTTTCCTTTCCCCAAACTCAATGGGTTCGGTTGAACTCAATGGTTCGACCGAACCACATTATATGTTCGACTGAACCCCCAAACCCTAAACAAAAATAATAATATTTTAAGGGGTTCGGTCGAACATGGGTTTGACCGAACCCCCTCAAATAAAACATAAAAAAAAAAACATTGTCATTTTCGACTGTCATTTTCGCTTTTTACCAGTTGCTTTCCTTGTGCTTGTGTGTGCGGTGAACGAAGAACATGATCTACAAATGGTGAACAAACTCAACTTCATCTCTCCAGTGAACGCAAACTCAACTTCGTCTCTCCAAAGTTCATCAACCCAACTTGCATATCGAGCACCAGGTTTGTCAAATTCAAATTTCATAGAGTTCAAAATGTATTTGTTTGTTAAATTTTGAAACCCTAAATGCGAGATTTTTCAAATTTGTTGAATTGAAACTGAATTTGTTTGAAAGTTTCTAAAGCCTTTTCAACATACACTATTTTTATGATACATTTCTACTCTATCAAAAAATTAACATGCCTTGTCTATGCTTCCACATTTTGCATACACTTCTACCAGGGCACCTCCAATTTATTTGAGGCATTATATCAAACAGTTCATTAACAAATTTATTTGAGGCATTATATCAAACGGTTCATGGTAATTTTTGATGGAGTATGATAGAAATAGTGTTTCCATTGTATCCACCCTATATCAAACAATTCATTAACAAATTTATTTGAGGCATTATATGAAACAGTTCATGGTAATTTTTGATGGAGTATGATAGAAATAGTGTTTCCATTGTATGTACCCTATATCAAACAGTTCATTAACAAAAAATTTTGAGGCATTATATCAAAAACACTATTGGAAATTTATTTGAGGCATTATATCAAAAACACTATTTCTATCATACTCCATCAAAAACACTATTGGAAATTTATTTGAGGCATTATATCAAACAGTTCATTAACAAATTTATTTGTGAAATTATATCAAACAGTTCATGATATAAAGTTTAGGGTGCATACAATGGAAACTTGGATAAAATTCTTCATATTTTTCCTTTGAGTCTTATGACATTACTCCAAAAATGGTTGGTGAACTAAATGTATGAATCGAAGAATAAATTTAGAGGAAAGAAACTAGATTGTTTGAATGAAATGTATAATAAAATATTCTATTAGATAGAAGGAATGAAGGGCTATTAAATTTTGATACCGCCCAACCCCATATCCATGTTAAAACTATTAAAAAATTAAATTACATAAATCAATTTTAAATTTGTACAAAGAAATAAAATGACTTTAATTTAAGAGCTTAATATTTAAAAATATAGCTATCCTCTTTGCAAAAATCCAATTTGATTTGAGATATTTATGGACAAAAAATATGGATGAGCATGAGGTAAGTAAGAAAGAATAACCTTTAATTTATATCTTCCTCATCAAATAATTTCATGTTTAAAGAGTTTAAGGCATATCCACTATGAAAAACTATTATATACCTGTTATAACTATATTAAAGTAATCATGAATAAATTGAAGGGATAAAGAGTATATCACTAAAAACATATACATAAATCATAGAAGTAAATTAATTAATATAAGGAGATTCAAGTGGTTGGATAATTTTTCCCAAGGAGTGGAAGAGGTTAAGAAGCAACCATCAAATAAATATAATATTTTAAATACTTTAAAAGAAAAATACATTTCTCCCTGCTCTAAATTGAAATGGTATTCCTTCTAAGATGATAATAATTGAAAAAGAAGAAAATAATCATTATGAAGATCAAGTACCATTGATAAGTTTTAAGAGATCAAATATAATATTCAACAACAAAAGATAAAATAGTTAATGTTAAAGAAACAACTACAACCAAGCTACTATGTTATAAATTCTCCTCTTGTGTAGTCTTCATTTCCCTATAAATTGTGGCATCCCTGTACAAATTAGTTATTGATCATCATAGTGAAACAAATTTAACATTTTGAAATGGTTAAACATTATTATTATTTTTATTTGTATAAGTATAATTATTATGGGTTCATTTCTCCTCTCCTACTCTTCCTAATAAGGTTCTATTTTACAAGCCTCATAAAAATGTTAGGGTTCTAACTTCTAAAAATTTAATAGTGTCAACTTAATCTCATTAGACAATGCTCCCCTAGTATTAATGGGGCCAACTTTTTATCTATCAAACTTGGCTATGTTTACATTGAATAAGAATTTGATACCTTTATCCTGATACTTGAACTAAGATATCTTGGCTCTAATTTTAGTCATTTTATCTAAAAATTATTGGTAACATATCCATTCGTGTTTATTTTTAATCATTTATTGTTGCAATTAATTATTACAAGGAGATTTTTGAAGCTCGCATTCCATCCCCACCATTTTTATTCTAAATATTTGACATTTTCTTTCAACTTAAAGTCTAAATTTTATCCTTAATGCTATACATATTTTTCTAGGATAAAACAAATTCATTATATTTCACTAAATGTGTTCAGGCATAGAAGAAAAACCTTCAATATATCTTTAAGATAACTTTGATACCATCAAGATAATCCCACCTTTCATTGCATTAATATCAAGGTTAACTAACCCTTCCTCTTTACATGCTTTTCAATTAGAGTATCCTCTAGTAAAAATAGAAGCATTAATAGTGT